>JAOBRB020411336.1:0-10116 GCA_027575285.2 Zoanthus pulchellus | reverse complement strand
TAAAACAACGGGAAAATATTTCTGACAGAAAATAACTTCGGTTTATAATTAAGAATACATTAAAGTTTAAAAAACTTAAAAAAAAAATCCGTGTCATATACACTTTAAGTCTAATTGCTAACCTGAAGCTCATCAGTTTGAATCAACTGCAACTAAATGGGGTTGCACTCATGAAAACATTGCAAGACAAGCTTATGAAAGAAAAATGTGTGTCTTACATGAACATTTTACAGTCATGGATAGTGGTTTAAATATTAACTACAAATGGCCTTTTATGGGTGCATCACCAGATGGCTTTGTTAACTGTGACCGCTGTGGGAAGGGCACATGCGAAATCAGGTGCCCCTTTACTGTAAAAGACCAAATGCTATTTGATGCTGCAAAACAAAAGAACTTTTGTCTTATTGAAGAGGATGGGTTTTTATCTCTTCACAAGACTCATGCCTACTATTACCAAGTACAGGCACAAATTTTTATTTGCGATGTTGATTACTGTGATTTTGTTGTTTGGACAAAAAAAGATATCCATGTTGAAAGAATACTGCCAGACTATTTATTTTGGAAAATGTTGTAGCCAAGGCAACCAAACTATTCTTCCTGAACTTGTTGGCAGGTGGTTCATAGGAACGAAGAAGTCGGGGCTGTCGTCATCCTTGAGTATACAAGCTCAGATGAAAGTGAATACTCAGAGGGAAGAGTTTTGGGAAAAAACCGACTCCCTCAAGTAAAAAGGACCATCGATGATGTATACATGGATATCCTTAACAAAAGAACTCGCAATCTTGTTCTGCCAAGATGTCGCCAACCACAATATTCCTGAAGACCTCGCGCAAAGTCCCCACAATCATGTCCAAAGTACTGCCTATCGTCTTATATCTTCACCATCGTGCCCACAGAGAACTCCAGCAGAGTAACCAGACAGTGAATCAGAAATTAGTCTGGTCATCTCAACATCTGGAGCAGACCAGTCAAGTGACTCCAACCCACCTCTTTGTAGACCAATTC
Organism: Zoanthus pulchellus; assembly: GCA_027575285.2. NCBI lineage: Eukaryota > Metazoa > Cnidaria > Anthozoa > Zoantharia > Zoanthidae > Zoanthus > Zoanthus pulchellus. The sequence goes on along the minus strand of JAOBRB020411336.1, from coordinate 9,111 downwards.
CTGCTCCAAGGCAAAGACCACCAGCTAGAAGGAGGCTATGGTCTCCAATCTAACAGAAGGAATAATAAATAATTATAAAAATTGATGGCGCTGGAAAAGATACTAAGATTTTTTTATTAAGACTTTTCTCAGTCATCGAAAATCATATGCTATTTTTTTCTTACCTGACCAATTTCCCTTGCGAAATGATTTGTCATTTTTCAAGAATTTTAGAGAATTCTCATGCATTTTTGAAATATCTTGGCTTCCAAAATTGCACATTCTACAGTAATGAGAAGTTTTGAGAAATTATAGGAGTTCTACAGAAACATTGAGAATGACATGCTTGCAGTATAAAGAAAATGCAAGAATTTTCATGAATAACAGCCTTTAACTTGGAGCACAGGAAATATTTATAGTTTCAATGAATAAAAAAAAGATATAACTTAAGCCAAAAAGCCTCGAGCAGGATGTCTTTGATGCAGAACTTGGCTTGTCAGCTAATGCCAAGAGAGTCGAAAGAAATAAAGAAATTTATCGTCTACACAGCTGTAGTGAATTAGATAATTGCCTTGGTGCCAAATGGGATGAACGCATTATGAATCACAATGGCGATTTTGCATATGTGTTGACAAATACTGTTCGATTCTGGCTAATAAAAAAGGCACCCATAACAGAATACAAGCTGATTGGTGGCAAGTATATTCGATCAGAAATCGAAGACAAGATGCAATTAGTGTTTAGATTTGAGTATCAGAGCAGTAGGGTCTGAACAAGCTAAGTTTCATATTGGCTTTATATTTATTTACTATTTTATTTACTAAGAAACTTAATGATTTTTGTTGAACAGATTTTTTTCCTATGTTTTTGTATGGTAGTGAGGTAATATGAGCTGCTTTTATTACTTGTAAATGGCCTACTGCTGATATTTTCAAGCAAAGTATGTTCGAAGATAATATCATGGAAAAAGCCCATATTTGGTTTTGTAAGCAGAATTTTGGGTCTTCTCTCCAAGTCATCCAAAAAATTGTGCTTGCCCATATAATATTTATTGCAATGTTGTAAAGCATTGGAATTGTTTTTGTTTAATCAATGACGGTTGTTTAGTAAAAGAAACACTCTATAAATTTGAATTTCAAAACTGCATTCGATGGAAAAGCAACTTGGATAACTTTGCTGAAATACATATAATTTAATATCAATAAATGAATCTTTAACTATAATTTCAAAGATATAATTATGAGATTTCGACAATTGGTAAGATAAGTAAAAGATTTATTTTTGACAAGTTCTTTGAAAAATTAAATATATATAGTAAACTTATTCATAATATTGTTTAGAGAAATTATTGCAGTAACAATTTCAGTAAGTAAATTACAAACCTCAACTCACAATCTTCCAATCAAAATTAGAAGGTACAAAAGCATTCCAAGAGCAGAGAGAAAGTGTAGAATTTGTGATACAGATGAATAGGAGATGAATTTTACTACTTATTATGAAATGTACAAATCAAGCTTTCATAAAATAAAGGGTAGACTTTCAGAAACTGATTTGAAAAAACAGTAAACTTATTCAATCTCTAATATATGTTTATTTATGTCTGATGTGACAATTGCTTGAGAGAATGTCAGATAATGTTATAAAATATATGAAATTTATATTGAGATTGAAAGAAATTATCTAACTGTTCATATAATTTGTATGTTAGTACAATTAAAATACACAATTATGTTGTTTTAATTATTATATTATTATTATGTATATTCAATAAAGAAAATATAATTCATATAATTATATATAATTTTGTTTCTTCAGATATCTAAAATATTATCAAAAAATAACACTAGCTTGAAGACAGTTGCTAGCTGTAGTTTCACCAAAAACTTTCATATTTGTGGTCATTTTTCTCTCAATTTGAATTTAAAAAGTGGATATTATAGTTATTGTATGCAGTAAATAAAATCATGAGTTTTGGTTGCAAACTGCTACATTGCTGTGGTAAAACATATAGCAATAGATTTAAAAAGGTTATAATAATACATTTTTATGCCGATAGACATTTGGTTTGCCATTTTCCACTTTGCTTCACAAGGTGAGCACAACAATGTTGAACTTCACAATGTTGACACTTTGCCATGCATGTTTTGATGGTGTGTCCCAAATTTGAACAATTCCTGCATTTGTGGCTTTGTTTTATCCTGACACATCCTGCTGCCTCCAACAGCTGGATTCTGTTTTTCTTCAAAAAGAGCTGTTCAAGGGCAGCAATTCCTTTGTGGTTGGTAGAACGAAAATAATCTTTAGTTGCACGATCATTATATTTCTCCGTGCCTTGCTGTGTGTAGTGAGCAACATTATGATACAATGATAAAAACTGTGGGACATGAGCATAGAGAGCATGCATATGGGGAGTAACATCCTTCGTTTGGTAAATATCTAAAAAATTGCTAAACCAGGAAATAATCTTGGATATTAAAGATGAAATGCTGACCTCTGAATTGAAGTCTAACTTGAGATCCATTATTATAGTCATGAACTGTTGCCATAATTGCTGTAAATCATTACTACGCTGATACTTTGGAAGAAGAGTAGGGATATTTATGGTAGCAAAAAGTTTTAATTTCTCTGGACCAGTAAGGTCTCTATACTTTAACTACTTACTATCCTTATTGATAATAAAGCTAAATGATATTCCTATAGACTTTAGAAAAGCTTCATATCCAGCCATATGTTTGTACTTGTCCTTAAGGAATCTATCTGGGAAAGTTGTCTTTTTCTCAATTAAATCAAACCTTCTAATTTCTCTTATGAACAAATCAATTAGGTTATCAGATATTCTTAAGAACAGATGTAAAGTATCAATAACTACATGGTTGATGGGGATAAAATTAACTAATGGCTTCCTTCTACATTAAATTTCTTAGATGAAGCAAAATGTGATATTTCATCCAGGGATCTAGCCCCAAATTTAGGATCAGTGATAGACCACTGTTTATTGGTGTCCCACCGTTCCTTCCTGGGGCACTTACACCAGATACATGCATAATCTTGATTGGCTTTACCCACCCCACACACTAGAGCTAAAAATTTCCAGTCCCCTCCAAGAAAATACTCTATTTTATAGTTACAGTCCTCTACTTGTATATCTTTTAAGTTTGCCATTTCTTTCCTTAAATCTAATAAGCTATCCCTAAGGTTGTCATATTCTTCTGTTGTTTTAATGATTGCCAGTACATAATTACCCTTTTCACTCATTGCAACATCTTTTTCGTTTAGAATTGTGTAAGTAAAATTAACAACCTTGAGTCTCTTGCCAATGTTTGTGCCATCACCACTGAGCTTAACCCTCAGAGTTTCACCATCTTCCAAAGATTTGTCCTTCCTTAACCTTTCAACCTGTTCTCTGAGACTCTCCTCGAACCCTTGCTGGACTCCCTCTGTGTCCCCTGGGGTAGCTTTCAAGTTCCATTTCTTGTTAAGCTCTTTTATTCGCTTGCAAACAGAATATTTATTAGGGACTGGTTTGTTGAAATTTCGTGCCATGCCTCCTTCGAAATGTTGAATTTGTCCTTTACATAGATCCCCATGTTGAGTCGTCAAGGTCGTCATTTGTCAGTTCTTTGGTTTCACTGTCTGATAATGGTACGTCGTCTTCGTCGATTAGAGTTCAGTGTTTGGTACATGTTAGTGTCTGTGTTAAAAATTTCAATTTTGGTGGCCACAAAGTTATACATACCCAAAAAGCCTAGAGTAGCCAAACAGTCTCCTTTAATATTTTGCTTGACTCTAGCCCGGTGTTGTGTCAAGTATTTATCAAATTTAACATTTTTATTTGGGCCACGTCCTTTCTTCGTTTTGTACTGTTTGGCCAGCTTTTGGGCTATGCGCTTGAACTCTTTCTTATAGAAATGAGAACTCTTCTGTGCTTTATTTACGGCCTTTGTTAATTTTTCTTCCATTTGTAGGCGCTTAACTTTTTCTTCCTCTAGTGTCTCTTTAAGTTTTCTTTTTTCACCTCTTAAAGTATTGTTTTGTTCTTTCAAAACAACAATATCGACTTCGTTATAATAGACCTTAAACTCGTATTTCTTTCCAACTTTCTACTTTCGCTTCAGTGCTTCAACACACTTGCCTCCTTTTCTCCATTCATTCTTAAACCTTCTATTCAGATCCCCGATTTTCTTGTGAAATACATTTATAATTCGATCGCTGACAATAACTCCTCGAATGGCGGATTTCTCTAGCACTTTTTCCACAATTGAAGCGAAAGCCGATCGGTAGGTTTCGCCGTCGTTTCGTTCATGCTCTTTTGCAACAGTAAAGATCAGAAGACTGAAAAAAACAGTGTGTTGAACTAGTTTTCTTTACAGAAATAATCAGTACAGCAAGTACAACACATGAGATCGATTGATCGAAGTAACTTACTTGTTTATTTCATAATTGTAAAACGGGGATTTGTTTCCAGAAACGCCATCTGCGAATGATTCGTCTCCTGGTACAGCGTCAACTGATACCGCGCTAAACAGTACGATTAAAAGCACGAAATAGTAATTATTAAAACCCATTTTCCCAGTTCAAAATTTTCGTGTATATAGCCGTATTACATACCAAAATGCGCCAAAATTGTTATTCCTTTTAAATCTGGCGGTACCTTTGACATACGCGCTTGCGCATAAACGTACTAGATCCATTCCTTCAGTCAAGTCGGTCACACGGAATGAACGCTTCGTAAATTTGGCTCAACTGACTGTAAACAGAGCCAAAAACCCAGTTCAGATTTTTCCCTTTTGAATATGTAAAATAGATAGATTTATGCCTAATATAGTGTAGTTTGATATTACGATGGTACCTTTGAGGATTTATTTACAAATGATTGATACGCGAGCGAAAACAACAGAAATCGGCATTATTTTGACCCAGCTATTACAATAGGCGTGGCCATCACATACGATATAAGACCTTTAGTTGACAATGAGTTTGATATGTTCTACTCCCTTTGCTTTGCGCTCGCTATGCAGCCTACATACTGCATCTATTTTCATTTACAAAATTTTATTTTGTGAAATCGATACAGGCATAGTTTGCAGGCATTAATTTTACCGCAGGTTTCTGACAGAAACGTTGTTATTTTCAAAGATGATGTGGACTACTGCTGGATAAAAACAAAAAGTTCAGAAAAATTGCTAAAAACAAAGGTGATGGAACAAGGCTTGGTAGATAAAAAATTCATTGGCAGTAAATACCCGAAAACTGTGATTTTAAATAAGATAATTACAATTCTAAATAATGAAAGATTATGTTTGGTAGGAAATTGTAGGATTTTCCCCAGGGGTTCTGTTAGATTCCTACAGCACAAGCTAATGAAAATGCAGTTTTTTTATTGACATAAGAAAGTGCTCAGCTACACATGTCACGACAAGGACCAGATGTTCAGAAACCATCGTTTCTCCTTTGTGTTTTAAAATGCAGTGTTGTGAAAATGGGTCCAAAAAGAAAACCTAAAAACTTTAAGGGCAATAGTCCAAACGTGGAATATTTAAGGAAAGGTTCTGGTCCTAATGGTTCCAACGACCTTAGCGAGGCCCTGTCTCATGACCTTGCAGCTGGTAGGCGTTTAGCTGCACGGAACTCCTCCATGTCATAGGATGCGCGTACAATGCGCTTGTATGAGACGCGACTCATTTGAAGGAATTCGCCAGGTCACAAGGAGATAGGGCTTCTCTTTATGGACCCGATAAAAGGCCGTTTATGGCAACAACCGTCCTGACTTTCTTGCGTTAAGTACTTATTCTATACAACACAATTCTTGCATTTCAAAGGTAATAACTTTTTCCTGATGGCTTTTTAAATTTATTTACTTTCTTTCTCAGAATTAGTTTCTTTTACAGTCTTTATCATCTGTCATTATACATCATTATATGCCGGTATATCGTACGAAGCAATTTTAATTAAAAGCAGCAATGCGATCAAAGTGAAAGAATTCATTAAATTTTTGTATGTACAGTTTGAACAAAACCGAATCTATTTCTGATTCAAAACCAGTTTTAGCTCTCGCATAGTGCCAACAAGCATAAAGTAATAGAAAAGAAATAATTTAGAGAAGTGTACATTTGCTTGCCAAAAGATTGACTTCGAGCACAAAAAAACTCAGCTAGCAGGAGGTGCAAAATGATGCTGAGATAAGCTGAGTTGCATCAATTATCACCCAAACGTAGGTGTTTTTTATTGTTTGTCTACTCGAAAACAGTGGGCCTCTTTGCCGTGACATAATAAAGTTACCTTAAGCCCGGTTTTCATATAATCGCTGGGTTCGCCAGGATCGCTAAAAAATTTGTTCAGTGATCCTGGCGATCCCAGCGATTGTGTGATTTCCATATGATCGCTGTGATCGCAGAGAAAGAAAAAGTGCGTCGAAAAGGCCTGAAATTTTTCCCGCCTCTTCCGGACTCGTGTCAAACTTGTCGGTTACTTTTCTCCATCAGTTCATCTTTGCGTGTATATTTTTGTAGTTTTTGCTAAATTTGTTATATAAGCAGTAGTACTTTTGCGCTTCGTCCACAAAGCCAGCAACATCAGCAGAATCACGCTCTGAAGCCATTTCAAACTATACGATAAAAATGTCAGTCGAATTCTGGAATATTATAAGCATGAGATTGATTTGACGCCAAGCTCGTGCCTGAAACATGATGCAGCAACAACAACAACTTTATTTACCCTTTGATTGACATAACAATAATACAAAGATAGATAGAAATAAAAAATACTAAAGGGTTTGGCCTCCAAAAATAACTATAAAGTTAAAGGACAAGGAGGCCAAATCACATTCAATTAACTTGCAATACTGGGTCTGAAAAACACAAATACACAATAAACACAGGCACATCAGAAAACACAAATATGTAGCTAACAAAAAAGCAGTAGATAAATCATATTAAGGAAATGAAAATATATTATATATATATTTACCATAGACGCATAGAGAGCCAGGTTAGTATTTGCTTAAAAGTTCTTTTTTTACATTATTTTTAAAACCATTTAGAGAGTCCAATGATTTTATATTTTTTGCTAGAGAGATCCACACTTTTGGACCATGAAATCGAATGTTGAACAGTCCATAATTAGTTCTTACTCGAAGCAAGTAGTATGATTGATTTGCTGCAGCTCTAGTATTATATTTATGAACATTTCCTATTTCAGTAAAAAGGCATCAAAATAAGAGGGCAGTAAATTGTTGTGAAATTTAAACATAAAGATTGAAATATGTAGTTGAAAAAGATCACATAATTTGATAATATTGAGCAACTTAAACAATGGAGTTGAGTGTTCATCATATCTAAAGAAAGTATTAATTCGCAATACTTTTTTCTGTGATATAGATATAGGGGTTGAAGTGTGGTAGGGTATGTGTTACCCCGAACAATAATTCCATAGGTCGAAAAGGATAAATTAAAGAATAATAGAGATTGATGGGAATATTGATATTGACATAGCATCGTAACTTCTACAGTATTCCAATACTTCTGTTGATTTTTTTTACAACACTAGAAATCTGAGGTTTCCAGCTTAAGTTTGAATCGATCAGGACACCAAGGTATTTGATGTACTGAACTTGTCTTAGTTGTTTTTCATTTAATATCAAGTCAAGGTTTGACGATAACTTTGAGGGGGGTGAAACATGACAAAGCTTGATTTTTCTATATTAAGAGAAAGCTTGTTAGCACAAAGCCAAGAATTAACACAAATAAGCTCATCAATAATATTTTCTTCAAGTAGAAGAGGGTTTTTGTGTTTATAAAATAAATTTGTATCATCAGCAAATAAATGGAAATCAAAAAAATCAGAGGAGCAGTGGAAGTCAATAACATATAGTAGGAAGAGAATTGGTCCTAGAACTGATCCTTGAGGGGACACCACAGGAGATATTTACAGGAGTGGAAGTTACATTGTTTATGTTAACTGTCTGTTGACGGTTTGTGAGATAGGAGCTGAACCAAGTTTTAGCAATACCACGTATGCCATAATATTCTATTTTTTTTAGCAATATGTCATGATTTAAGGTGTCAAATGCCTTACTGAAGTCTAAAAATATACCACAGGAGAATTCTTTGTTATCAGTTGCTCTTTGAATTTTATTAATAATGCTAAGAATAAGATGATCAGTTGAGTGTCCAGGCCTAAAACCAAATTGATTATCAAAGAATGTCATATTCCTTTCAAGAAAATTAACTAACCTTTTACACATAAGTTTTTCCAGTAGCTTATTAAAAACAGAAAGCAAAGAGATTGGACAATAATTGGATAAGCAAGTATATGATCGTTTTTTATGAATAGGTATTACACTTGCTAATTTGAAATTGTTTGGGACTATTCCTGTAGTAAAAGAAGCATTGAACAAGATCTCTAAAGGTTTTGAAATTACAGTTTCAAATAGTTTGAGAATAGTAACAGGCATACTAAAAGGACCAGAGGCTTAACCAGCTTTCAGTTTGGTGATTTCAGCTTCGATCTCGGCTGTGGTTGGGAAAATGCAAAAACTGTCTCATGGAGGATTTTTCAAGTACTCAAAAGGAGACGTCTGAACAGTTGGTATTGAATTTGCAAGATCTTTTCCAATATTGGTAAAGTGACCATTGAAAACATTTGCAATCATGTGAGAGTCAGTGATTGCATTGCCATTTGTAATAATTTTGGCAACCTTTGACTTGGTGATTTAAAGTGAAGGATCTGTTTAATACCATTCCGAACTCTTTTCCTATCATTAATATTTTCCAAGAAATAATTATTGTAATACTGTCTTTTACTAATTCTTAGTAAGTGGTTTAATTTATTTCTATAGTACTTGAACTTACAGTGATAATATAGTCCAGTAAACGAATGACTGAGGTTGGACAAAAATTGTAACAAAGCCGTTTCAACTTTAGAGTGTCTATTTGTGGTCCAATAGTACATATATAAAATGCCACCGAGATCCCACCATTGGAACCTGCTTTTTCGACCACCCTAAAAATCCAAGATGGCCGCCAAATCCAAGATGGCCGCTATTTTATTAATCCGCCTAAATATGCTTTAAATCTGTTTGTTGAGGTCAATGAAAGATACAATCAAACTTAATCGTTCTTAAAAACTAGTTTA
>JAOBRB020411240.1:0-5000 GCA_027575285.2 Zoanthus pulchellus | reverse complement strand
ATTTTTTTAAATGTGAGAATATTTTTCTCAAAACATCAAAACAAAAACTTCGTGATTCGATTGAAAATGCAGACTGACATCCAATATTTTCGAGCTAAAATAAGTTAGTGGAAGAGATACTTATTGATTTATCAAAACATTGAGATAATAGGTTTTTTCTAGGTGACATTTTGCTTAACAATAATGCGCATAATCGAGTAATTCCAACTATGGAGCTTGTTGTTCAAAGTTGGTATTTTATTCATATGAAGGAAATGAATAGATAACAACATAAATATTGCGTTCGAGTTACAATAATGTTTTTGTTCAAGAGAAAAAATATATACTAATTACGGGATATAGTTAGTTTATACAGTACTTAGTTTTTTTCTATCATTAAACCGTTTTTGTTTCCAAGCAATTATCATCTACATTTTGAAGAGCTTTTGTTAAAACATTTTTTCTTGGTCAATTGAAATTCCTTTCCATAATACTTTAAAATTTGAAACGTTTTCCCAATATTGGTTTATAACCGCCTGCTGAATAGAACTGGTAATGAGTGACGTTCCCACATCTGACGACGCCGGTGACATCATTTTTAGTGAGCTGCCATCTTCAGAATTTAAAAAGAAGATCTTATACGACTTATCACAGATGTTTCTGAAAGATATTTCTTGGAAGTTATTTGCCACCTCACATGGTGAAGATGTTGCTGATGGAGTCAGTGGCCGGGCAAAGTCTTTAGTTCAACAAAAATCACTGAGTAAAGACAGGACCTACGCAGTACAGAGCTCAAGTGATTTTGCCAAGTTGGCAGATGAGCAGATGCAATCGACAACTGTGATACACATCAATCAGCACGAGATTAATGAAGTAGTGGCATGACTGACTCATGGAAAGAAATAATTGCAGTAAATGGTATCCGTAGCATGCATGATGCCAAGTGCCTTTACAGGGAAGGCAAGATAGAGCTTCGGCACGTAACTAGCCAGACAGAGCTCAATATAACCATCAGTTATGGTACTCACCAAATGAAGCAAAGTGATATGATGTCTGCACAAGTGCCCGTTGGTGTTCTGGCAGGGGAGTGGGTTGCAGTCATCTACGATAATTAGTGTTGGCCTGGTACAGGAAATTCAGTTTCTGATAACCAGATTTCCATTTCATTCATGAAACCAGTTTCCAAGAATAAGTTCATCTGGCACCATGATGGCAATGGAAAATACATTGACACAGATGTTGTTCCAATGACAGAGGTTTTGGCAAAACTAACTGAGATACCAGTTTCTCAACGCCATTTTTCCTTCAACACTAAGTACGGATGCCAGATTGACATAAGGTCATAAAAACTGTTTTACAGTAGCATAGATTCAAAATAGTGGCAAAGTGAAAGTTTAAGATCTTTAACTGTTGTTTGCATGTATGTTATGTTAAATAACGTCTGGTACTATTCGTACCAGACTTTTTTGTCTTTCATTATTAGATTTCACACTCAGTCACACACTTGACAGAGTGGACACTTACGTGACAGAAACATAATCCTCCCGGACAATGTTAATTTACGTTATTCATAAAAAAAATTATATGTAGATAAAACAGTGTCATATGCTCTAATATTTCATCTACCCTTCTGTTTGCTATCTTTTACAAGTTCACATACTTTTGCATTTGATGTAGCAATAATGAAAGAGATCAAGGGTGTGTTTGATGCACTGTCAGATGAGGTACTTTTGCAGAAAGTGCTCTAGGTATTGAGCAATCATATAGTTTTTGTTGGGCCTGAAACTATTGAAACATCTTGTGGGTTTGCTGTTAACTTGTTCAATGATGAGCCACATACACTTGAAAAAATGCTTAAGAGGCTTGAAAAATGCAGTTGGTTAACATTACAAAGCTGGATTTCCTGCTATTTGCTATTAACCAGCAAAGGTTTTATACTTCAGCCCAAAAAGAAGAAATACGAAACCATCAAAAATTTCCAGGGAAGCCAAGACAGGGAAGAGGAGACAAAAGATGTTTACGAGTCTGGTGGATTTGGCCCATAGAAAAGTTGAAGCTATGTTGTTTCTGGAGGCATTGTTGCATTTGCTACAAATGTTCTCAAGATATTTTGCTGCAAACAGAAATATTATGGTTTCCAGAGAGACTAAACCTCCTTGATCTACATCAAAACAACCCAATTACATTCTACATTTCATTGTTTGAATATCTGCCAAACTTGATTAACACATTTTAGACTGTTTCATCTGTTTCAAAAAGTACTAATTTGTAAGGGTTACAAAATCTACTACCCCCCTCCATGGGGTTGTTACCGAAGGCAGTTTTGACAACTTAAAGACATTCCTTAAATGGTTTTACCCCATTCAATAAATTATTTGTTTGCTTTCTGTGAGCTCAAAATTGGTCATATTTGCTCATTTCTGGGAATAACAATTACTTTAAAAAACTTTGTTGTGCAGCTTTGATCGATCAAAAAGTATAATTGTTTTTTTTAGATATTCTGAAAGTTGTTAACACATTACTTCTTTATGATTTTGGCAAACGTGTTTAGGAGCCTTACGCTTCATTTTATTATGTTTGTACATAAGACACAAAATCTTGTTTTGAAAAAAAAATTGTCTTTAAATAATCTAAATATAAAACGTTAGTGAAAAGAAGTTTCAATTTATAGTTTTAACATTTTCAGGTTCATGTAGAAATTATTATCAAAAATAAATTTGACTTGATATGCATTAACTGTTGTTGATTTCAAACTTCACTTTATTTATCCTGATATTAGACCTCACTAATTTTTTCCCACTAAAACCACGGATGTGACGACTGACAAATATTGGCAGCAAAACCTTAAAGGCCAGGGATTCCAGTTAGGAACCTGAACCGAAAAAAGAAATAATGATACAAATGTTAATGATATTCAAATTCGATGTCAGAAAAAAACAGTCAATCGATGGACGAAAGAAATGCACATCAACCTGAGTTATAAAGTTGATGGCGTTGGCATGGTTGTAAAGATGTGGTGCCCGATAAAACATCGCAGGTAAGTTCACTTGAGTAGACTATTTTTAGTAATTGTCTACGCAATAATCTGTGTCACGCAAGATGAGAATCAACTTATACAACACGGACAAAGCAATGTTATTTTTGTTTTCAGCAGCTTGTCCTATATCTCAAATCAAAACACTGAAGTGGTGATGCATCGGCGACTCCGGAAGTTACTTTCACTCTTTTTAACATTGTGCATCATACTTTTTCAGTTTCTTATCGGCACTTCTCGCATTAAAAAGGAGTCTGTTCAGAAGCATCTGAAATCATCGTCCCACAAACAAGCAATAGACAACAAACCTGCCAAGAAAACTCCAGCCACTAGAGAAAAGTCTCCTGAAACAAAACGAATCTTCATTATGCAAAATGGAAGAATTCCCGAAACTTCTAGAACTTCAAAATCTAAATGAAGCAGACCCTGGTAGCGAGTACCATAAAGACAAAGGGGCCAAAAACGTTTATTGAACACATAAATAATTCTTACAAAGAAAAGCTTCAGAGGATCATTCAGTCTTGTAATTATTTCAGTGTTTATTGTAATGGGTCAATGACAATACAACTACTGAAAAAGAAATAATCATGTTAAAAGTGATGGAAGATAACTACCCACAAATCAAGTACCTGAAGTTGGAAGAACCAAAAAACACAAAGACAGAGGGCATCCTAGAAGCAATTGATCATGCATTCACTGATATGGGGGTTTCTGATTACAAAGAAAAGTTGGTCAGCCATTCCATAGAATAGACACATCATGGAAGAAAACATGAAAGTGATATTTGGCAGCTATAATAAACACATTGTGAAACTTCAACATCTTGACTTTGCAAATCTGCTATTTTCTTATCCGATGATACTGCGTGTCCAAATTAGGGATAATGATGACTTCTGCCCTTGATTTTTGGGCATTTTTTGGCATTTTTGTAGAGTGATTTGTTTCCAAAAGAGTGAACTTAAAGATGTTTACCAATATCCCCACTTCTAACAGAATGCAAATGTAAATTCTATGTGTAAACTTTCCAAATGCACCAAATGCACTTCCATCATTTTAATGTCACGTGAGTCACAAAATTGTTCAAAATAATTTCATGCTATACTAACTACTTGTGCAACTTTCATAATATTGTTATATCTTACTTATCTCACTAAGTTGTATTTCACCCAGAAAATTCAGCTATATACACTTAATGGTTTAAAAGATATAACACCCTCACGTTAATGTCCTGAAGTTATTGAAAAGCTAAGAAAGAAAGCTGACAGGTTCTTACTCAACTAACAGGCCTGCACAACATTATTATTAAATATATATTTAAAAAATTCATATATAATTTACAGTATATAAAGGACAAACTCTTGGGCTACCTGTGATTGTGCCAGGCTGCTCAGCTAGGTAACCAAGCATGTATTCATTTGTATCTTGCTGTAAGCTAGTTTAGTTGTCTCTTTAATACATGATATAATCATGTCTCCAAAAGAAAAGGCAAAACCACTCACTGCTGCAGAAAGGCAAAGAAGAAAGAGGGAAAAGCTAAAAAAAGGAACATATATGAGGAACATAAGGCCAAGCACAGCAGTACTGTGAAGAGATATAAAAATAGCAAGGAGACATGTTTAATTCACTGACCAGGGAAGAGCAAGCTAAGATAGTTCAAGAAAGAAGAAAAAGCACATACTACAGAAACGAAAGAGCCGAAGCAAGGCAGCTAAAACAGTAACACCTGCGAGACTTGTCACTTCATCCACCAGTAGTCATAGACTTACTCACTACTGCAATCAACTCTGCCAAGAAAGGATTGTCATCAAGTCCAAGAAATAGTAGGGCAGTAATTAAGAAGCTAAGTGATGAGTTGGTTGATGGAGATATGCCAACCAGCATGAATAAGCACCTTTTGTTTATTCCTGCTGAGACCAAGGAAGCAGTTAAGTTGTTTTAGCAGCAAGCAGGGTTGGACACTTGATTTTGAGAGCACTCGCCATTCGGG
>JAOBRB020411146.1:0-19846 GCA_027575285.2 Zoanthus pulchellus | reverse complement strand
TCAGAGTAACCAAGGTGAATAGTGCAAGATATTCAGTGTTTGATGAACCAGTCAGAGTAACCAAGGTGAATAGTGCAGGATATTCGGTGTTTGATGAACCAGTCAGAGTAACCAAGGTGAATAGTGCAGGATATTCGGTGTTTGATGAACCAATCAGAGTGACCAAGGTGAATAGTGCAAGATATACAGTGTTTGATGAACCAATCAGAGTGCACGGAAAATGCTATTCACTTCCTAGATTGAAATTAATATGACAACTTATTCTGCCTCAGTTGTCATGTCAGCAACACCTCTCAGGCAACAATCCCCATTGTTCTTTTGGTAATGATGAACAAGTTTATAAGAACAACTTTTAGAATATTTTTATCATCAAAAATTAATAAAGATAGTAAACGAACTTATAGTTTTCCATGTTATTTTATTAATTAATTTAAGAATCGTTCAATTAAATATATTGATAATTTTGCTCTGCTGTTTTGGTTAATAACTTTTATTTTATTTCTGATTTATGTTATTGAATGAAACAGTGGTTCAGATAGCAAAGGCGAGTGGAGTGAGATGGTACGGGCATGTGTTAAGAAGGGATGATGACCATATTTTGAGGAATGCATTGGAGTTTGGAGTGAAGGAAAAGAGGAAGCGAGGACAACCAAGGAAGACATGGAGATCGCAGGTGGTGAAGGAGAGTAGGAGTGTTGGTTTGAAGAAGGAGGATGCAATGAATCAAGTGAGATGGAGAGTGGGAGTGGGAAAGATTGCTGGTAGAGTAGGGTAAATCTGGCCACCCTCAAAACTGGATTGATTGATTATGTTACTTAATACCTCAATTCTTGTGAATTACTTTCCAGAGTGAAAACAGAAATCTGAAAAAACAGCTTGCAGCACTCAATAAACCCAGCGCTTCAACGAAAAGTTCAGTTAAAGTTGAGCCTTGATGAGAAAATGTTTGTGAAGTGTTTTTCCACAATTTTCATTCATTTGTCAACAATCAATGCTTGTAGATCATTTTTTTCCCTTTTTTATTATTATTATGTACAAAATTAGCCAGACGTTCCTGCATAAAATGGATTGTTAATTATAGTTTTTGTTTTATAAAAGCTACCATTTGTATTTTTAGTACTATTTATACAGTCAAACGTCAATTATGCAAACTCATCAGTACCTTGGTTAATATTCCTGATAATTGAGAGTCCGGATAATATGTTCTTTCAACAGCCTTTTACAAGAATTCAATCAGTCTTACTACTTGCAAGATTAACTTTTTAAGATGGCAATTATTTGATACCCATCGTAAACAGTTTGAACTGGAGAAAAAAAAACTCCAAGAGAACGAAATATATTATAGTCTGGATTAAAGAGGTCCTGTATTATTAGTATAATTGAAGTTTGACAGTGAAAGTTTTTAATCTTCAAAGCTGTTGTTTAAGTTTTCAGTAAGCAGCAGTTGGGCTGCTGTGTGTGGAATTAAGAAAACTCTGTGCTTATGGTGGAAATCAAACCCATTGCTAACAATTGAGGCTGTCGTGATTGTCTCTAATGCCCCTCCTGGAGGTGATATGAGTTGCCTCCCCCTCTGCCATATTTTCTGTGACAGAACATGATACTGACTTTTTGACTTACTTGAGTCAAACATTTAGTTTTACTTGCCCTTTATTGAAATTCTGAGATGTCTAACTTTATAAAAGCAGCAACTAAGCTTTATTTTGTTTACTGGCCAAAGTTGCTTGTCAAAATAGAAAATTGACTGGCCAAACCAGAATTTCTACTAGTCTGTTGCTATGGTGTAATTGGCTTCTTCAGTGCCATTCACTGTGTGATTGTTGGTACTCTGCCATATATTTGAATATACAAATAGTGACAGTGTTACGACTTGCTGTTCCTTTTTTCCTTAATGTATGTATGTTTGTATGTATGTATGTATGTATGTATGTATGAATGTATGTATGTATGAATGTATGTAATGATTTCATTAATGAAGATGTTGTTGACGTCATTTCTTTGTTTTTTCCTTTCTGTTTTGTTTAATTTTTTCTGTTTTAGAAACACTCGTTTCTATGTAGCAAAAGGAAATTACACGTTAGCTTGAACATAATTTTATGAAGTTTATCTTCTTGTGGAAAAAATAATTTTTAGCTTTCTACATATCAGATAACAACCACCAAGCAGTTGACAGTGTGGTACTGTTAGTAAATGGAATAAGTCTCTTGTTTCCTTGCTCAATGGTGATTATTACATGGTTGGTTGTGGGCTTGATTTCTTTGGAGCACTAGTTTACTTATCAAGCCATAATGTTAGATTTGTTATTTATCAAAATTATGTCAGATTGCCTTGCTTTATATATAGAGGATATTACACAGTGGCGCAAAGATATGAATTTTATTTTCGAGTGGCAAAACAATATTTTACGAACTAGTGCAGCAAGTGAGTAAGATATTGTTTTTGCCACGAGAAAATAAAATTCATATCTTCAAGCCACCGTGTGATGTTCTTTTTATTATATAGACTGACATAGAGGAAAATTACTGAAATACGTCATAGATAAACTCACGGTTGAAATTATGGAAAATAAACCACTCGAGTCCCAGATGTAGTTTTTATGAATTTTACGAATGGCATATTTTCCAGTAAAACATTCGTGTCTATATAATAAAGTGTAATACAAGTGGTAGATAGTTGTAAATCTTTTGATTCTTATAGGTTTTATATGTTATTTATAATTTTTATAAGCTATTGGCAGTTTAATCTTGTACACTTTGTTATGAATTTGGTTTTAATGAGAACTTAGTTTTCCTAGCCAATATTGTAACCTTTAAAAGGTATCACTGACAGTGGTTAGTTAGGTGTTTTGTCTTGCTCAAAAGCTTAACATCATTATTCATTGAACAAGTTACTTGAGGTTGGTGTGTTAGTAAAGACAGTGCCTGTTTTAATCAACTCAATTACCTAAATGGTTACACTTCAGTAAGGTGACTGTAGGTTAGACAACGCATGCTTGACATTTCACTTGAAATATAAATATATAATGTAAATAGAATTAGCCCTTTTAATTATCATGACAAGTAAAGAAGGACTAATGTCTGAAACTTCAGTAAGTTATCTCTTTTTGATACGATGTATAATTTTATCACTAACTCATGATTAAGCGACACTACTGTGGCTATGACAAAAGAGTTTTGTTTTCTAAATGTCACTTTCTCATGACTGTTAACTGTTCCGTGAGCAAGAAACTTTATGAAACACTTCAACTGAGCTCAGAAATGAGAAATTGTGGGGGGAGGGCAGAGTACTTAAACTCATATTTTGTGTACGCACATGACTTTTATCAATTAATATTTTTACATAGTAGGTAGGAGTTTAATCTTTCTTACTATAATTGTAAATGTTTAACTCGAGTGGTATATCTCTAAATTCTCAAATCTAACCCTAATGTTTTTATGTATTTAGTAGCTTGGGAGAAGCTTGCTTTTCCTTTTGCACAAACGACAATATATTTTACCCAATGAAATACTTCACGTTATCAAATGAAGTACTGCATTAGAAACAGTGTATGGAGAATTAAGATGCTAACTAGTACAGGAATAAAAATTGAATGAAGTTTGAAAAATGTCTCCCATTGTAAAAGTACTTGCAATCTAATTATCATTACGAACATTTTTTCCAAAAAAAATGTCACGTTTGACCAACTATTCAGGGTTCAGTATTCATCAATGTGAAAAAGTAACAAAAATTATTGTTAGGCAGCCATGATGCCTGACAATATTAATTTTGTATCTGGATGTGCAAAATATAGCTCGAAGTAGTTACTTTGTAACTGTTTTTTAACAAAAACTGTAGACTTTTTCAATGGATATATAAGTAAATTTGTTTTCTAATTATATTGCTTTTTGTGATGTATTTGTATTGTATAAGGTTGTCAACACTGTAACACGGTCTGACATATATAATTAAGTTACTGTCTTTTCGAGCAATTTGAATTAAGGTACAATTTTCACTTCATATAGCTATCTCAAGCTTTCCTTTAAAACGCTCACCTCGTTTTTGCATTTACTCGAGTCAGGCAGACAAAGTGGAAGCTTCAATACTTGTACCACTTCACTGGTCACGTGCCTATCTTATATTTATATTCTGTTGAGATACTGTACAATGGTCTCCACTTTTTATTAACTTGTATTTTCACATACTGCACAATTTTCACTTCGTGAATTTAACACCTAGCTCTAACCTTTACCACAAACCATTACTATTTTGACACTGTAGTGGTGTTCCCATGGTTACCATCATGATTAGCCAATTACAAGAGAGGTTCCTGTTTAAGTGCAGACTTGTTTCTTTTGAAATTTCATTACAAATTGCGTATATATAATCAATATTTAAAAAACAGGAAATTACATGGTCATTAAGTTGCTTACTTGTGAGAGCTACTTTCAACATTTGTGTTGACACTTAGTACGGTCATGTATTTTATTTTTACTATTCCAGGATTCACACAGTCATAAAAATTCATGAAAAGTCATAGAAAATGAAAATGAAAATGCATTTTCTGGACAGGCCTGAAAAGTTATACAGAATTTTCGGAAAATAACCTAAGACATTGAAAGAAAAATCATGTTGTTTTTTTTCTCTGGCTATGCATAGTTTTGGTGAATAACATTTTTATATAATTGAGAGCAAATTTTGTGTCAAAAAGAAATGCTGTTGTCATAATTTTTATGCATGCATTATACTGTCACTTGCATGCATTATCCTCTGCATACATTATCCTCTGCATACATACTCGAATAACGAAAAGTTTTAAACTAATCAAAGACTTTGTACTACATTAACAAGTTCAAGGTTTTTGCACAATACAAATCATTCAAGTTTTTACATACTTTTAGAGTGATGGCACTAATAATTGTTATAAATATCGATTTAGCACAAAAACCAATACGATTATTTAATCAAATTTACTCTGCAGCAAAACTCCTAGATATTTTTTTTGGAAAATGTTTGCTTACCACATTAAATTGAACAAATAATTGTATTACAAGACAACTCTTCTTTTTTATAATTATGTATTTTGTTCGGAAATAGCTGTCAAATCTAGGCCAAAAGTACTGGATTTTTGCTAGTAACTTTGCCTGAGCCTTCATTCACCTCATCAGTTGCAATGCATCATAGGATATTTGAAATATCTTTGCGTGGGGAAAGGCCCTTCCCTAAAGATTTTATGTTCTTTTTATGTCTCGGACGAAGCTACTAATCTGCTCTAAAAAGCACCCAAATTCTTTTTGCTTTTGATCAAACTTACCAAAAAGCAGAGTACAGCTGGCGAGACCTGGGCCCGGTTCCTCAAAACCCGATTTGCGTTAACCGGCAGGATTAAATTTTTAATCCACGTTTCTGTTTCCTACCCTCTACAGCTTGGTTTTGGCTGGAATTTCGGATTTAACTGAAGTTTCTTTATTGGTAAAACCTAGCTGAATTTTATAAGCATCACAAAGCTTTACTTTTGAAAAAACGGGTCTCTTAATTTTTTCTCAATCCTTACATATCTCATACAAAATGAGACATTTTGTTATCAGAAATTGAGAATTGATCTAATAAATCAATGTATTAAAGATAAAAAGTAAAATTCTCCTAAGCCTGTTTAATTAAAAGTATGGGCTCAAGTTAAGAGAATTTAATATGCAACTGTGAGTGAAAGACAGTTCTTTTTATCTTTATTCCAACATATACCCTTTAAAATATTCATTGAACATTTGGTTGGAAAGCAAAGATCTTACAAAGTGCGCCAAAACAAATCCTTCTTTTAGACAGTAACTTTAAATACTTTTTTAGTTTGAATTATTAAGTACATGCTTTTATTACGTATTTAAAAATATACGTTAATTATAAAATACAGTATTTATTTAGCACATAAAATCTGCTATGTTCACGGCTCACATATACTAACAATAAATTTATACCCTCGGTGAAGAAGACAGATCACAACCCCCGAGTTACTACCCTGCTCTTTTTTGACATGTACGTTGGTAATTTTAAGTCCCTTGACAGCGAGTGTCAACCCCACCCCCTTTCCTCACCCCCTCTCAATTTTCTCGGATAAGGACATTAAACAATAGGTTTCAGCAAGACTAAAAATTGGAGTAAATTATTAACGGACACTCATGTAATGTGCCGTTCCAGAAAATATCCATTCCTGTGCCCATGGAGGGTTACTGGAAAAAACAGGGGGGAGGTGTCTGGAGCTGAAATTTTCCAAGAGGTGTGGGGGTGACAAGAGTAATACATTTCCAGAAGGTCAATGAATGGTGGTTAATTGGCACTGTCAGAGGGAAAACCAACCAATATCGTATTTACAATTAATTTTGATAATTCAAGAAATTGATGAAGCCCAGCATGTTTTACTCCAATGATATTTGCACACTACTCACTAGGTGGACATTTCTGAGTGAACATTTCAGAATGATGATTTATTTATTTATACATATTTGGCACTTGAATGTTCAGGCAGTTTACAAGCCCAAATGAAGAAACTTTGCTGGGGGGGGGGGTGGAGAAGAACTTTTGGGGAACCTAGGCTCATAACTTCATTTTATCAAAACTTTCATATTTCCAATACAGCATAAAAATTTACAAACTATATTCTTTGTAAAAAACCTTGGACTTAAAAAGTTATATTTTATTTTTAAGAAACTCAATGATAAAACATGATGGAAAGGAACAAAAACCTTTTAAAAAATTTTGAAATTCCAGTGGGGAGGGCATGTGGTTTCATATAATAAAAACCTTCCATGGGGATTATGGACATTTTCTGGAATTACACCATGATGTTCTCAGACACTAATGGTATTCAAATGTGCCTACATTTGAGACGCCCCTTTGGAAATGTATCTCAACATTTTAAGAACAACTTCCTAAAAAAACCTAACAATTAATCCTCAATTTTCCTACTCATACAATAAACTGATTTACCATTTAGCCAAACCCATAAAAACGTTCAACTCACTTTAGATCCATGTGCATCTCCAATGGCAAGTTAATATTCAAAGCATCTGTTTTTTCACACCATAGCTGTGATTATTTTCATTCTAGATTTGTTAAAAATATTTTGCAGTAATCAGGCATTTTTTGACTGCAATGCATTGACTGGGGCAATGAGTACAGATATACAAGGCTAATTTTGTACTTATCTACTTGTCGCATTTTCATGTTTAATTCTTAACAAAGATTATGCAGGCAAGTTGTGAAAAATGATTTACTATCCATGCACCTAAAAAATAAATTGCTAAATAGTTATAATGAATTTAAATATTTATAATAATTTTGACTCATTTTAGGACTTCATTTTTTTATTTGTTCATTCACATAATTTATTAAATATAAAAATATACACTGATAGCTGTTAAAAACAAAATAATGAACATGTGAAAATTATAGTCATTGCATTTTATTTTGTCTTAAACCAGCACCAATGCACTTTAAATTTGTTAACATAACAAATGCTTTTTTAAAACCAACTTATTGTCATACTGCAAAACTGGTATTTTAAAACACTTACATATACAGTGACTGCATTAATTTTCCACTTTTTAAGTTGGAAAACTTTATAAATTATTGAGAATCAATTGTTTGCTCAACAATCAAGAACTGTTTTTAAAATTTTATTAATGCAACTAGTATATAGCACAACAATCATTTGAGTTAAAACTTGGGAGCTGATTTTCAAATTGCAACTGAATTACTATCACACCCAAACCAAGAAAGGAACGTTTTCCATCTTGCCAAGATATTAATATATAGAATTTCATTGAGACCGACAAAATTCTCATCCTAAATATATTTCTAAGTAAAATATCTAGTTTCTGCTAACATTGTTGAAATAATTTATATACACCAAACAAAGAATTTTTTCATGCATTATTTTTTTGTCAAAATAATGCTTTGAAGATATATATATAACAGTTATAAAAATGAATACGTTTTATGTCATTATGATATGAAACATATATATTTGTAAAACTGTTTAATAGCATTTATATGTGATTTAAAATGAAAGGGTTGTTGCTTTTTCAAGCAAATCATAATACTATGGTTGTATTTTTTAATACTGCATTTTTTTTAAAACTACTGATAATAATTGAATATTAGAAATCAAAGATTTTGTATTTGTGCCATTTCTAAGTAATGGTAAACTATTTTCACTCAAAAGCTTTATATAATATAAAAAAAACATTTCACACAATATACAAACATGACTAAAAACTAACAAAACTTCTAAGTGCTAACTATTATATATTATAACATTAAAATTTTAGAATAGTAGGATAGTAACTAGGTCAGTTTATATAAAACAAAGTAAACAAGGAAATCATAAACTTTAATACACAGGAATAAACCAGTCATGCTTAATTGAGTCAGTTAAAAATTGATACTATTGGCATCGATGCCCTGTTAACCTCAACTTCATGCAAACTTTGATACATTTTCTTTTAAAATTTCGTACAAAATTTTGTTTTTAAAATCTTTATTACTACCACCGTTTTTATGATAAGAAAATCAATTTTTCGATACTTACTAATACTGACCTGCTCTTTCCATTTTTGCCGTTTAAACCACAATAATATCAATTTTTAACTGACTCAAACAAGCATGACAAGGGTCTATTACATATCATTTACAACACATTAAATATTTCTGGAAAAAATTATTTGAGCTGTAAAATAAAAACAATTATGAAATTAAAGTCCACATTTTCAGGTTTTTCAATCTAACTAAGCACAGCTGTAAACAGTTAATTTTAAAATTAGGCCTGCGCATCAGACATAGCAGTACTTCACAGAAAAGACAACTTACATAAACTTAGGATATTGTGTTTTAACACGGCAAATTAATCTCTTTCAGACATCAATTTATTAATACTAGATAGTTTGCATACCCCACCATACCATTCAAAATATTCTTTTGTATTAATCTATAAAACTTGTCTGACATAGTTTACATCATTACATCATATATTCCAAATTATTTTGTGGATAGCTTTCTTTTCTCATATAGTATCAAAGTCCACGAGAAAAAAGTTCTTTTTGATCATATGACAACTGTGTCGGAAAGGAAACATCAAATGCTATGATCAAGTCTGCTCTTTGTCCTTCTACTTTAGGTATTGGTAGGCCTTCACCTCGGATTCGTTTTTGTGTCCCTGGTTGTATTACTTCATTCACTTGAATAGGTATATTTCTACCATCAATTGTAGGAATGTTCAAAAAACAGCCACAAAGTGCATCCTTTAAGTTCAATTTTACAACATAAATAAGATTGTTCTCACAATCTCTTTTAAAATGTTCATGTTCTTTATCCCGAACAATAAAAACAATATCTGCTGGAAGAACTCCAACTTTTCGATCTCCCTCTTGGGTAAATGTTATTCTTGTACCAGCTTTCCAGCCTGGCTTTACTTCAACATGAAGAATTTTATCCTCTCTACCAATGCTGCCATCTTGTAAAATAATTTGCCTGTTGATTTTTAATTTTTTGGTACAACCATTAAAAATTTCTTCTAAACTAACATCGAGCGGTGTTTCAATAGCTGGGTCCTGTGGCACCCTTGCCTTTTTGAATGGATTGGTACCAGGGTTAAATGTAGGAAATGCAAAATTAAATGTATTTTCATCCATAAACTTTTTGTAGCCAGTTGTTTGTGTACTTGTAGTTGAATCCGAGAATATATTAGTATAATCATCAAAACCCATGAATTCATTAAACTCTGAAAATAGAATAGAGACAATCACAATGTTTAGTAATAATTCATACTTGGTATTATTGTACATTAAGTTATAGGTGCAAGATGGATACAGAATAGAGACAATTACAATGTTCAGTAATAATTTATACTTGGTATTATTGTACATTAAGTTATAGGTGCAAGATGGATACAAGCAGTACATACGTACATATGCTGCCATAGTTGATCATCAACCATACTTTCATTATTAATTCTTCAACATCTAGTGGCCCAATTTTATATAAAGGATATTACATGGTGACGCAAAGATATGAATTTTATTTTAAAATATTGTTTTTTGCCACAAGAAAATAAAATTAATATCTTCAAGCTTCCGTGTGATGTTTTTTTTATTATATAGATACGAGTGTTTTTTGGAGATTATTATTATGTCATCAATAAACTCAAATGTGAGATTATTATGGAAAATAAACCACTCATGTCCCAAATGTATTTTTTATGAATTTTATGAGTGGCATATTTTCCAGTAAAACACTTGTGTTTATATAATAAAATTTTTTAATGGCTGTTTTTTACTTTACAAGGGTGGTCCTATTCTATCTTTTTCACTCATTTTCCAAATCCCTTTTTAGCAAAAGATGAATATTGCTGTCATTTTCCCACTGCATAAACTATTTGCTGGGTTACAAAAATGCTACTAATGCCCAAGTTTATTTTTGCTCCCTGTAATTTTCTTTAATTTAACTTTAGAGTATATACCAGTAAAACTGCCATTTAAAATAAAAGAACAATCAGTTTAGTTTCTAATGACTCTAAAAAGTAAACAGAATCTAGATAATCACATTTTCTTTCTGTCAGCAGTAAAAGTTCTAAAACAAGATTGTTGCTAAATTTCTGACAATTTTGAAGCAATGCTGCTTATCACAAAAAATCAAATTAGCATTAGGCCTTTTTTTATCTAACTGACTGGGCAATTTCAGTAATAAAATCTAATAACTTATGGAAGACAATAAAATCTCAAGTAATGACAAAAAGAATCTGTCCGTGACTTTGGTCAAAATAAAGTTTTTTTTCAAATTTTCTCATTTCCAGATTTAAAAAAACTTTCGACTTCAGAGACAAAAATCGGCTATAAAGATACAACAATTTTTAAATTTAGACATTTACCACGATTTAATGACATTTTTAAAAACTTTTACTTCATGCAGAAACTAAGAAATTAATGTCATAATGATATCAATATTTTTGTCCAAATCTTGTTTGCAAAATTCAAGGTTTTGTAAAAACTATAACATTCAGTACTCTTCGTAGTTTATCAAAGTAGCATTTTCAGAAAAATAAATAGGATATTACTTTTAAAAGTCGACAACGTGCTTGATACAACGATATCGATAAACAGACCTCTTTTAACAGACATGATTGTTTTGGCCCCTGGTCTTCTGATGTACGCGATATCTCGATCCGAATGTTTCGTTGGTCAAGTAGTGCGCGACTTAAACCGGACACTCAAACAATTGCGAAAAGAGTTCTAGAAAATAGTACTTTGCAAAATAATTTCCTGTTGAAATCAATTCAGTAATTATAAATTAATGGTTGACATTTCGTTAACAAAGGACCCAGAATAAATTATAATAACCAGAACATTCTTTCCACGCTTCAAAAAGAAGTACTATAGTACTACTGTTACAAATCTATGAAGTGAAACTAGATTAGAGTTCATATTTAAAATGTATGACTTGAAGGGAAAACTCTTTTCTTTTCCCGAACTGTGATTTCTTAGTACCCTGAGGAATGAAACTTTGACTTTCACCAGATCTTTCTGAAACAAATATGATACTAGCTACTCTAAACTTACGAAATACCCTGACAACTTTTTCTGACGAGACAAACTGACGAAGTGGCATATAAACAAATACCTGTTGATAGTCGCAGCTTAGTGAAAATTCGCAGTTTCCAGATAGGATTCCAACTGCGACTGAAACTAAAAGCTCATCTACAACACTACGTTTGGTCAAAACAATAATAGTATCATCTATTCGTAACAACAAAACTAATACTATATCAATGATTGGCAAGCTTCTAGAAACATGTTTACTCCACAATTTCATATGCACTGTTCCCAGCTTTATCTCTGTCTCAACTCGGACCCGTGTGAATGGACTACGTTTTCAAATTTACTGAAGTGATGAGATGTTGCATTCGACAACTTCAAGTAAATTCTGCAAATATTCAAAGGATGCAGAGCTTGAATAATGCGTTGATGACGAAGAACATTCGCGACTCTTAAAGAAACCTCCTTTTCAATGGCAAAATATACACTCATATATCTAATGTGAAAAAATGATCGATCGATAACCTTCTTACCTAAACCACAGTACTATGCCTAAATGTATCTGAGTAACATGCCAAGTTCTCTCGATTATAAATGATAGTGTAATGCAACTTATTTATATCGAATCATGTCATAAGTTTCCCCAACTAGCTAGAAAATCACCGATAGTCTTTTGAAAGGAGATACCATACTACGTTCATTACTAAATCATTACCAAAAAATGGCATACCCGAAAAAGGATCTTCATCACCAAATACCTCTCGAAATAACTGTACTGGATCTTCGTTGAAAAACATTCGTGTACCGATTCCTCCATCACTTCTCTTTAACCCTTCTTCGCCATATCTGTCAAAAACAGCGCGACTACCGGGGTCACATAAAATTTTATACGCTTCTGAAATCTCTTTGAATGTTTCCTCTGCTTCTGGGTTTTTATTTTTGTCGGGATGAAAACGAATAGCCAGTTTCCTATAAGACTTTTTGATATCTTCAGCAGAAGCATTCAGAGGTACACCGAGAACGGCATAATAATCTTTTCCCATGTTTTTACCGGCAATAACTATCAGCCAGTTTTTCGTTACTTTCAACTTTAAGAAAAACAAAAACAATAACTGCACGTCCTTGGACAACAAGTGCACTTGGTTCCACTATTACAAGACAATTTCGAAGCTAAAACAACGCCACATTTCCTAGTGTTCCTGAATAGTTTTAAATTTTGAGATCATTCGAAGGTTCCAGAAGGAAAACTCTTGCTACCATTTTACCCAATAACAAGAAACCGTTCCAAATAAGGATATTTTGAACTTATATGGAACACCATTGTTCTTACAAGAATTTGATTGGCTCAATTAAGAAGACATTTGGAGATTCGTAAGAGAAATAGAACGTTCTGGAATTTTTTTACATGAAAAAAATATAAAATTGTTGTTGTCGTACGTTAAACCCCTGTTGTGTAATTGTAGAATTTGAAAGCAATGAACCGTTTGATTCTCAAAAAGGAAGTTTCGAGCTTGAAAAGTTAAAATACTTTTATTACCTGAGTAATTATAATGGCGACGGGCGAGGATTTAGATGATGGTATAAGCACAACCACGCCACAATTTTCTGAGACTGCCTACGAAATCCCATCCTGGCAAACGCCTTGGAACCGACCGTGGTATCAACGTTTTGACGAACAAGGAAAAAATAAAGCCAAACAAACGTATAACTACGTCAATAGAAGTAAAGGTCACGACTTGAATTGCAAGTGTTCTACATGCGAAGAAGAACTCGATACCGCTTTTTCACCTCAGTTAAACAATAGCACAGACTTTATTCACGTTCCCAGTAAACCGGATGAAGACGACGAAAATAGGAATCATGTGGACACAGCAGCTGGTAGTTTCACATTGCTGAACGGTCAAGGTGTGAGTAATAGCAAAGACAATAACGATGACACTCGATCACATACTGTACGGACAGAGAAAGTGATATTGCTTTCAGATTTAGAAGAAGTTCATCCCAGCGGTAGTAATAATACTAATATAGCTAACAGTAGAGCGACATCCGAAACACCAAGAAGGAATAATTCTTCGGGAAATGCGTCAAACGATTCTTTGAACCCCAACGGGAGTATGTCATCGGTTAACACCGACTCTTTATTTAGCAGTTTTAGAGATTTTGCGGCCTTGCAGTCCGTTTCTGATAGAACCAAGGCAATTCAGCAAAAGATAGAAAATTTTCGTCCTGAAACAGATGACGGGCGCGATTCACTCATTTTAAGAGGTTTACTCGTTTCATGCCTCGCAGAATTACAGCGATTTCGTTCCGGTCAGATCGAGTGGCTTCAAACAGCTGCCAACATGGTGAAAGTCGCCATTGAAGATATGCTTGAAAAATTGGAAGAAAAAATAAGAAACAATCCACACTGCCAAGCTGACAATTATTAGAAAATAGATCATACATAAATTAGACAATACAGCAAAGGTTCTAGTAAAAGATTTATAAAGTTTAAAGATTTTTGAAAGTGTTGCCTCTGACCGTAGTAATTCTAAATATAGTTGTACTTTTAAAAAAATAAATAAATGGTATACGAATAAAGAAATTATGAATTACAGCTACATCTTGTGCTCCAAACTTTAACAACAATTCCTTTTTATACAGAGCTTGAAAAGATGGTTGATGAGTGAATGAAGAAAACCACAAAAAATAACTTTGAATTGTTATTTATTTAATGAAAATTTAAATCTAAATACAAGTACTCTTGTAATTTGTACTGAACTGAGTGATGATAAAGTACCAAACTGTTGTTGAAAACAATGTTTGTGGAAATGGTTAAATTGAATGTTTTTCCATGAAAAATCTTGCAGGTTTGTATTCATAATTTTGCATCTATTCTGCCACGATGTCTTGCAAACTAAGTATAAAGTATGATTCAAGGGAAGAATTTACCTACAGAGCTTCTTTTGAGGCTTTCAATATTTAACTTTTGTTGTAATGATAAAGACTGTATTTAGGAGTCAAGTCTTCTAGCTGGCCAAAGGCCTACTCGGTTGAGGACACCATCTTTACCACCTAAGGTGTACAGAGACCACTGATATGACTGATTACCTAGTTGTCAATGTGTCACAGAAGTTAACATTTACACCTCCAAACTGCTATGATCCGGGTTCTATTCCTGAAAGAGTATATGTGGGGTGAGTTATTGTTTGATATCAACCTGACTCCA
Source organism: Zoanthus pulchellus (assembly GCA_027575285.2). Lineage (NCBI taxonomy): Eukaryota > Metazoa > Cnidaria > Anthozoa > Zoantharia > Zoanthidae > Zoanthus > Zoanthus pulchellus. The sequence goes on along the minus strand of JAOBRB020411146.1, from coordinate 5,080 downwards.
AGGGCTTTTCTCTGCATACTCCGGTTTTCCTCCCTCTTCAAAATCTACTCACAGCTAATACTAACTGGCTGTGGTGCAGTGTTCTAAGGTCAGGCGTGGATTGTATAGCAGCTGCCGGAGGAGCCTTCACCTGCTTTTGGTCTGACCTCTTAGTTCTTGTAATTAAGTCCCAAGACTGCAATGAGGGTGTCTAGCACAGGGCTAGTAATAGTAGTAGCCGCAGCAGCAGCAGTAGTAATAATAGTAGTAGTAGTAGTAGTAGTAGTAGTAGTAGTAGTAGTAGTAGTAGTAGTAGTAATAGCAGCAGCAGCAGCAGCAGTAGCAGTAGTAGTAGTAGTAGTAGTAGCAGCAGCAGTAGTAGTAGTAGCAGCAGCAGCAGCAGTAGTAGTAGTAGTAGCAGCAGCAGCAGCAGTAGTAGCAGTAGTAGTAACAGTAGTAGTAGTAGCAGCAGCAGTAGTAGTAGTAGCAGTCAGTAGTAGTAGTAGTAGAACTAGCAGTCAGTAGTAGTAGTAGTAGTAGCAGCAGTAGTAGTAGCAGTACTAAGTAGCAGCAGCAGTAGTATTAGTAGTAGCAGCAGCAGTAATAGTAGTAGACAAACAGAATGCTGTTGCCTGCTTTTCCCAGTTAGTAAGGTGCCAATTTGCACTGTAACCTTCACTTAGGGTTTTAAAACAATTAAGAAGAAAATGATACCTTTGCTCTAACATATGCAAATGGTTAGAGCTTTACATCTTTTCAGACTCGGATACAAATGTTAAACCGTAGTTCCTGAGGGACATGTGTTAGAAAACTACTTATAACATGTTTACCTTATTAAAACAAGTGTATTTCTTTCTTTCTTGGTGGAAAAATAGCAAAGCAGTTGCTGTTCATCATTTTTACAATCAGTTTTGGTTCCATTACATGTCTTTGACCTTTGAGAGCCAATGGTTTAGTTATCCTTATCCAAGAAGACGTGAAAGTCTAATTAACCATTAGCAGATGCTATCGCAAATGCAGCACTTTCTCATTTTTTGGTTTGGAAAGTTTTGCCTAAATCAAAAATTAGAAACTGTTAATTTTTATGAGGAAGAGTTGGAAGAATGGTGAAATTAAGAGAAATTACTGATCATTACCATTCAGATCTTAGAGGGGTACTTGCCCACAGGGACCGCGGAGACCATTTTAAAGTGGTAGGGCTAAAGATCTGGCCAATACAAAGAAATATTAAGATCAGTGTTTTGCCATTTATCTTTCATTTGCACACCTTTTTTTTAGAGTGTCAATAAACATAAGCGTCCTCACTTTATCTTGTTATACTTTTGAAGCTGTTTGCAGTGCCAAAGCTTCTCTTGCAGTTGTCATTGTCGGAAACAAATTCTTGTGCGACTCCAGTTAAAGAGACACTGTCTGTTCTCAGCTTGTGGCCATTTACCACTGCTAGGTTGCTAAGCCTTTCGTCACCCATCCTGGATCGAAGCCACGACTTCATACGCGGTACAGATGAGAATGCACGCTTGCCAGCAGCGCTGGTGGTGGGATTTACAGCAAGCAGCTTACAGACAGTTTGCACTTCCTGAATTAGCTTCTTTACTGGTTCAGGAAATTTTGACCCTGCCAACAGGATTTCATCAAAACATGATATCTTCTTTTCCTTTAACATAACTTCCAATGTACTTAATTGCCTAGGCAGCGCCCTAGTATGAACAACTTCACTGTATGATGCTTCAAGAAACTTGAACTCTACCTCAACGTCTTCACCATTAGCTGCTTTAACTAAGAGGGTATCCATTAGGGTGTAGGGCTGAAGCTTTCTTGACTAAAGCGCTGATCAGCAGCACTGACGACAAGATCAATAGCCTCATGATAAACACTTCTAAAGTGATCTTTGGCAGTTTTGGGACAGCTTGGTGCACCAACACCAAACTCCAGCTAGTCTGGCCGGAGTTCGTCGCTTTTTCAGAAGCGTTGGTTCACCAACTTCTTCAGCTTCACTCTTGCGGGCAACATTAGCATAGAAATAGTCAAAGCTCTGTTCAGTGCGCATTTTTGTGAGCGTCTCCTTTGTTAGATTTCCTAGGCGTTGTCCACTGATAGCAGCCATATTCCTACCCTTAAGATGAGTCTTATAGATTATTGGTGTGGAAATACAGTCGCTCTCAAAGATGCAAACCAAAGACAAAGTTAAAGTCAAGGATTCAAGAAAGTTTGAAAACGATCCTTAAGACCGACTTAGCTGACTTGCGTTTTTTTTTCTTGAGCTTTGAGAAAGGCGAGACATGTCGATACTAATTTTGTTGCGTGGGACCAAATTTCTGCAATATTCAAGCTATCTGTCCACTCTTTTTTATAACGACATGTACTTTTTGGAACTGAGGCCAATTTATTTTGGGAATTTCAAGCACAAATTTTATTAAATACATAATTTAGCGAATGGAGTGGAAGATTTTTGCAATTTTGCCATATTGTAAACAAATACGTAACTCTTTCTGATAGCCGTGCCGGGCTGAACTCGCATCATGTAATACCGGACTAAAAGTTGTGTTTCAGCCTGCTCAACCGGGCTATAGCCGGTTCCATATAATCGGGGCCTAAATCTTAAAAGTAGCAAAACCCTGCACAGATCTATTAGTATTTTAAAAAACTCTTGGATACCAGAACCATTTCAAAAACGAAAAATCCATGTCACCAATATTCCCGAAATTAGGAATAATCTTAAAAAACATTTTAAGTTGGCCACAAATCTTTCTCGAACCGAAAAACAATATTCTTATAAAAAAAAAACGAGTGTATCAATAAAATAAAAGTCGTGCGAATTGAATTTTAACTTGACCTACTATTGTCTTCTTTCAGTTAACCGAAAACCACAAGAATGGATAATTGTTTGGTGTTTCAATACGGAAATATCTAGAAATTTCCGTCTTACAACAGCTTTTCAATATAAAGTAAATACGGCGCGATTTATAGCAATAACGACTTCCTTGAAAGCAAATAACAATAAAGTTATTCAGAAAGATTTCTAGAACAATTATAAAAAATTAACCGAGCCTGTGAAAATTAAAAGAAGCTGCTTTTAGTTTTACTACAAGTTATATTTAGGGCCTGCTAACCACTACATTATCAAGGACCACCACGCTAGCTGGCAACATAGCAGAAACTTTTTGTTAGCGGCGTTAGGATCCCTGGGGTCCAATTGAAACAAACCTATTTCACAAAACGTCCCCACTCAAAACAATATTTCAGGGTCACTGTGTTTATTGCTTTGCAATCCGAGTTCGGATTCAATAACACTGTATAAATTACTTCATTATAAACAAATGTTCTTCACCTTTTCTCAGCCTCAGCATGTTCTTAACATGTAAAAAGGTTCTTATATTAAAAAAGAGTGTACCTGTGCTCGCCGAAGCACTTTTAAAACATTATATTTTAAAGTTTAAGTCAAAATAAACGGGCGTTTAAAAATACTTTTTTATCTCCTTCAATGGTCCACTTAAATATTTCGCGGTGACTTCTTGTCAATATCGGTTCAGACTCCAGTTCATGATATTTTGAACTAATTTTAAAACTGTTTTTAGTTCTGGTTTTACAAAGGTTAGATGATAGATAGAGAGAGAGTCTCAAAATCAGACTACAAGTACAAACACTGAACAAAGTAATTTGATTTGTTAATTCCCTTATTCTCTCGTTTAGAACGGTCTTTTTTAAAAAAGTTAATTTCTGATGACGTATATATATGTATATACGAGATTCGGGAGCGCGGCCCTAAATCCGCAGCGAAGAATTCGCCACGGTGTGCGGAGTGAGTTTTCAACTTCAAGCGCACTTGCAGCTACGGCAACAGCGCTCAATATTGAACATGTTTGATATTTTTTTCGCCGCGCACTTTTCGCTCGAAGTTTTCACCTAGTGCGGACACTGAGCGAGCATAGCGCTGGCCACAGTAACCTTTAATTGTGACTACGCATGCGTAATTCGACATACATTCACAAATGGCGCCGTCTGTGGAGGTTGTTGGCTAATTTTTGACGATAACAGCGCTCAGTGTGAAGGGAACAAACACATGAGCCGAACAGGTTGGATTGCTCTCAAAACGCTTTCAAACGGTTTCATTCTCGTGCATGCAAATATCGATCCCACTTCGATTCAAAAACAATTACTTATTTTTATATCATTTTTTGTTTATTTGATCGTTTGGCATTTTAAAAGAAGTTCTACCTTATCGTCTGTCCGTGAGAACGTCAACGATGATCAATGTGTTTTTTGCCGCTATGATAAACTGGACTCTTTATATACCCAGACGGTTGGCTGGGTTCAGTTTAAACACTTCAAAACCGTGTCATTTCGGATGCGGTTTCGAAAACCATGAAACTGTTTCGATTGGAAACCACATCCGTGTAAATCATGCCTTAATCTTCCGGGGTCAATAAGAAAGCGAATCTGAAGTGAAGATCGAATTTTCCAGTAGCAAGACATGTATACTTGCCGTTGTTCTTTGCTAACAATCCGTTTGTATTATTAATCCACCTTAGGGTTATATCTCATTATCTGGCTTTGTTTTTGTCATTTTCAATATAACTGACCTTTCTAGAAACGGTTTTGCAGTTTCAAGATTGGCGAGCTAACAACTTGTTATGTAATGACTGAACCATCATATTAGTACTCATAATCATGAAATGTTATTAAAATGCTTCGCCTGCGGCCTTTTTAAAACTGATGGTGTAAAGTTTTGTTGTAAAAGATGTTAGACGCGAACTCTTCGTTTCATCAGTTACGTACGATATACAAGTTTCTTACTGAAACTGGAAAATTGCATGCGAAAAAAAAATTATTAATAGTAGTCCATCTCGCATCAGTGGCGTTTTTATTGTCAAGGTACGAGCGAAGAAAGACAAATTAGTAAGTTATCGATAAATGATAGAGCATTCTCCCCTGTTATTGGCTGCATGGAACAGGCCGAAGTACCTTGAAGTACGGGCCTATATAATTCCCATTTGCCGATCTTCATTTTCTGTTATATATACTGTTATATATATATATATATATATATAAAGTGTAAGGTTGATTTCCGTAAAACAGTGCTCAATACATTCAAGTAGAGCGA
>JAOBRB020411038.1:0-10119 GCA_027575285.2 Zoanthus pulchellus | reverse complement strand
TGATCACGTTGATGGCGAGGACCGTGGTAAATAAGAGTCTAGAAAACGCTCAACCTCTTTCGATTTGTTAAATAGAGGATAAGACTGTATTAAACAAGGCTAAGACTGTGTATATATATCAAGGATAAGACAATAAAATCAATCCATTGTAAAATCGCCAACAATTAGAAATTGGAAATTGACCTAACAAACTTATAGTCATGATGAAGTTTCTTGGAATGAGCTATTAACAAAAACTGATAAAACGCTGGCTGTTGATTGTAAAATTGTTTTGATGGAAGTAATTACTAGTTTGTTGGGGTGGATTAAGAATCAAAGCCATGTAGCTTTCAAACAAGCATTATCTGTATTTCAGATTCAGCGAAGAAGCGAAAGTCACTATTCGATTTACCTCAAGCACCAGGATAATTGACATCGAATTGAGTTTACTAGAGAGCATCAGAGGTCGAACCAACATCCTCTCGGGATTAATAAAAGCCAGAGAAGAATTTCGATCGAGACGAAATCAAGACCCACCAAAGGTAATTCAGCAATGGGTAACTCAGTGTTCATCTCGGTTTATGTAAAAAAAATTAGTTATTTTGCAGTGGCATTTTGACACTGGTTCAAGAAGATTGAAATATTCTCAAAATTTTATGAAACAAAATCAAAAGTTGTTTTTACGTTAACGTACTTCAAATCAACAAGAGGGTTGAGTGATTGGAGCTCTTATCGCACGCCGCTGGGTTCTGGCTTTTACCACGTGCACATCAGACCTGTAAGATTGGAGTACGAGTTCCAAGTCTTGTATGTGGAGTTTAATTCGTTGAACTCAATTTGGTTTTTCTTCTTATGAAAAATCAGGCTGTACGACAAGATTAATCTTTAAGTTCGGAAAATGGAATCAGTATATTGCACCAAAACGTCGGTTAACTTCACCTATATTGGTAATTAAAGTCCTTATATACCGCTTTTTTTAAATCTAAAAACGAAACTATTTTAATATATAATCTCAGAATCCCAATTATACTTTGAAACATTCCGAACCTTAGTATGCTTTTCAATCAAAAGAATTCAAATTTTTACTGATCGCAGGAGACTGGTATCTCTGACGTGCAGTATAGGCAGACATCCTTTGTTGTCATTAGTGTTTCACAATGAAAACCATGGCAAACAAATAGCTTTGAAATGAATTTCTCTATTTCTCACAGTGTTTTAAGCCGTAGACGAAAAAAAATTTAGTTTTGAAAGTGTTAGTCAGTAGTGAACCGGTAGCTACAGAGACACATTCTCCAACGTGATTACACCAGGACTTCAAATGAAATTAATGCGCGGACACAAAATTAATGACAGCTGTCCCGAAATTGTTCAATGTGCACTTTTCAAACTGACTCAAATCAACGTAACAAGAATCGCAAAAAAACGTTTTATTTTTTCTAAATTTAATAACAAAGAGTTCTACTTTTCATCTAAATGATAGAAGAATAAGCGATATAGGAACTTTAAGAAGGTAAATATAATTAATCTATGAAAAACACCTAAACTAGTTAAAACTTATTGACAGGTCCCGAGAGAAACATCATGTTTTGTGGACCCGGGACCAACAATGATTCACGAGCCATAGCCGAGTGTTTTATTATACAGTAAGTTTCAAAGGAAACGAAAAGTGAAATTCGCAAAAAAAACGTAGCCAGAACTTTTTAATTGTAATTAATACTAAACGCTCAAACTGGTTCAAACTTGACAAACACGATTTTGTAGTAAGCAGTCGGATTTCTTGCCTTTCACGGAACGTACATTTAACCAATCAGATTCTGGAGCAAAAGAACTTTGAAACTTGTTATATAATAATAAACTTAACCTATGAGACATACTTAATAAAATACTAATAACTCAAATTTACCTATTTCAGAAACCTAGTGGTCTACTCAGTATGTCAACAAAGTTATCTTACTTGTATGCGTTAAGTTTTAGGGAGAGTCACCAAAACTCATCGATTTCTAATTCATTGTCTGGAAGATATTAAACATTGAACTTGTCGCAGGCACTTTGAACCCGGCCCCCCTCCCGTCAGTCTGAAAAGGGGTAAAATTAGAAGCTGTATGTAAGTGCTGAACTTCTGAAGATAAAGTTTTCTCTCACGGGAAATGTCATCAACAATCGGATGATCTGGACTGCCCTTCTTTGTCAAGCATGGTGTATAAAATTGTTGATTTTTAAATCAGTTAAAAATTATCACTTGCATTATTTGCATTTAACATTTAACTTTTAACTGGTTTTTGACTTCATACCCTGTGCGAAATGTTATAATTTAAAGTAAGATAACATTAAAAACAAACTTTGTTTAAAAATAATTTATACTTAATTCCTGTAGAAACGGTAACCGTTTGTTTTTTTTTGTTTTTGAGATTTTGATTGTTATGACGGATGGTAAGCAATCAGAGGATCTGGCTTCTGTAGAGAAGGTGAAGAAAGAAGCCGATATGTTAAGAGCTGAAGATTTCACTATTATCGCTGTAGCGGTAGGCTCTCATCCTAGGATGGTAAGTGTTTTAAGAAACAAGTTTTGCCACCTAATGTTTCCCATTAGTTTCTATATATTAAGACTATAAACTTTAAATATTTGAACTAAAAGTGCTTGCAAACATAGTAGTTCACACGGAATAATTGATTACACCAAAATAAAAACATGTCGTATTTATGACCTAAATAATTGTGAAAGCCAATAACAATAATAAAGCAAAGAATCAATTAATAATCGTAACACGCATTTAAATAGTTTATTACAAATCAACATGTTTCACTTGGGTATTTAATATACCCGTTCTAGGCTGATTGAAGTTCATTAATTAAAATTAACAGTACTAGTATTAATATTAGTCGGATGTTTTCACCGATATAGGGCAGGGGTGCACATATCCATGCATAGGCGTTAATCCTAATACAGTAAGTGTTATAAAAATGTTTCAGTATAAACTTTTTACCAAAGTTTTTTCCAGTTTCTAATTAACTACTACAATATAATTCTTTATATTTGAAGGAAAAGTGTTTTGCAAGCGTAATTGTCAAAAAAACCTTTGCATTTTAAAAGCGAGTGCGAGTATGCAGTAAGGGAACACCTGTCCAAATGCTATTGAAAATATGATTGCCACCCCTTGACATCAATTTTGGTGTTATTGGTTTTGTCAATTACAAAAAGTCGGCACGTTAAATAATGTCAACTCGTTCGTGGAAAAACTCCATACGAAACAAAGCGTGTACTGGGCTACGAATTCTATTTCTTGTTCAGTATTAGAGGTTTGCAACATTGTACAAACTTGAACACATTTAAAGCATGAACCAACATGAACAACTCATGCATCATGTTGTGATTTAATTAGGGTTTCTTTCGTTATCCGCTATTTTGTCGTTTGAACAATTTGTGCAATTTCATATTTCATTATTTTACATCGTCTGGACATACTTACCGACTGTTTCACAATTTTAATGCGTCCACTATTTGCATGTTTTCTCGCTCAGCCAATGCAAGTACAGAACCTGAAAGAAAACTACTTAATTCTCATGCCTACAATTTTAAGATTTAGGCTTTGTTTCTCAGACTGGCCAGGCCAACTTTCTAACTATCTTTTCAGATTTTGTCCTGTTGTGAGGATGTTTTTGGGCTTAAATTCGGCGCTAACATCGGTCAACGTTTTCTTTTCTGCATGGGACTGGCTTCCCAATTGTAAAATCACATGCATTTTACTAAGGGAAAAAGTTTTTTAAAAAACTTCACCTGTTTCGCTAAAGCAAGATTTTACCAAGACAATCTAAATTTTTCAAATGAGTCTAGAAGCTAAGCAAAGGGCGAATTTGTGGAATACTGAAAATACTTGAAAAAGTGCTGTTGCAATGAGATGCAATACATGATCGATTAGCGATTTATTTGCAATTTATATGCGATCTGCAATTTATATGCAATTTTTTTAATAATTGTAAAATACATGCAACTTATAAGCAAAAAAAGGAAATAAAGTGGTTACTGCTTGTTGGAAAACCAATACATTTTTTTTTACAAAAAATAACACAGAAGTTTTTAGCTTGAAATGTTTATATCTCCGTCAAGCTGTTAACAATCTCATCGAAACTTTGCATTTTTTCTATTATTGAGAGATAGATAGATAGATAGATAGAAAGATAGACTTTATTAAATTATTACTACAACAAGCAGCCAAAAGGCTGTTTTGCGTAGAATATACAATTTATACATTAGACTACATTTCAAAAATAATACGATGTATGGAGATATTTCGTTAAAAAAGGGTGATAATTATAATTGCATCTAAAATGGTAATGATAATATAAAACTAATTAAAATGAATTATCGCTGCATGTTATATTTCATTGAACTGGCAATTAAAAAACTATTCTTATATTTTTTTGTTTTGCAAACAGGAACATTGAAGCGCCTTTTCTTTTGTAGCATAACAATTGGTTTAGTACTGTTGAAAGGCAGAAAATGATATAAATTATCTGACTCATTGAAAGTAGTTTTTTTTAATAAAGATTTTACAAAAACGTTCTCTACTCTGAAAAAAAGTTTCTAATCCTGAAATGCTTAAGGACTCACGATAGGATAAATCATAACCATAAATTATTGTAAGTGCTCTTTTTTTATCTTTTCCATTGAATTACTTAAAGATAATTTGGTAGACTGTAGTGGAGTACTTGACACGAATACAGCGCACCGAACGGATGCAAGCCGTGTAAAACTTAACTAACTCGGTTGGATCAACATTTGTTTTTTCAATTGCGAAAGAAAATAAAGCCTTTTTGCTGCTTTGAGTTATGACTTCAGACACATGGGAGTTCTACTTTAGGTTACTCTGTAGAACAACACCAAAAATTTTGACAGAATCAACAGAATCTATTTGTTGACCGTCAACTTCAATTTGACGTTCTCTCCGTTCTGTTAGTGCACGTTGTGACAAATGTTGTGTTCCCTGTTCTTTTATAAAAACTGGAATATTTATCAATTTTATGTGTGAAAAGGGTCAGTTATTCCAGCTAACACCAATTATGTTATCTTTGCAATTTCCAATGGTAACTTCAACATCCTCATTTGTTTGCTTTAAAGGACGTACTAGAGTTCATTGGTGGTAGTAAAGACAACATCTTAAAGTTGACAGGTAACAAGGTAGAAATCAATGATTTGGCTTCTACCGTGGTGAAGAAAACTTGCCGTGAAAAGACTTCAGGTAAATATGATTTTTATAAAATTTTAAAAAATATTTGCGCGTTTGTTTTCGTTATTATTGTAAAGTTAAAAATCAACATAAACTATGTGTAAAAAGGAGTGTGCTCTTTGCTAGAAACAATCGTTGTGGTACTTTTATGGTACCCTAAAGAACTTTCCACATTCTATTGAAATAGAAGAGACTTATAGGTACTTTCGCTTAAGAGCTTTTAACATTCTATTACACTGTAGCAAAGACCTAAGCAGTTTTGCTTAAGAGCTTTCCACAATCTGTTGAGAAAGCAGAGACTAAGCTGGTACGCTTAAGGGCTTGTCACATTCTTTCAAAATTGCCGAAACGTAAGCAGGTACCCAAATAAACTTTCCATGCACATTCTATTTAGATAGCAGCGATTAAGCAGGTACCTTAAAGGGTTTTCCATATTGATATTTTATCAAGATAGCAGAGACTAAACTTTTACCCGTTAAAAAATCAGTCCTTTTCTATTCTATTAAGCTAGTGGAAGCACAGCAAAGAATTAAATTGTACGGAAAACAGAAGAAGTTCAGTTTTATTGGATTAGGTCATACGACAACCTTTGATGAAAATCTTTAGTTCTTAAAATAACTGTTGTTGGTGCAAACACCAAGCCCCAGAAATGATTTGTTTTCAGTTATGACAACATCTATACTTGCTTTGACAATTAAATCGACGCCAGTCTTTTCAAAATGGAAATGATACGTGTAGGTCAGAGGAGAAGGGTTAGGGATTTAGTCTTAGGGTGGTACTCCTCGAGCATTAATATATTCATTCGTAACACTTGTATAGGAGAAAACATATCATAAATATCCTGCAGTTGAAAGACGAAAAAAGTCTTTCTCTATACCCATAGTTTGCAGGGTATGCGCGGCAAGTTCAAATGACCGTTCAACAGATTTACCTTAATTAGAATATGGTTAGGTCAGCATTTTCGTTTTAGGTACTTAACATAAAATAAACAAGTGATTGACAAAGTTTGTTAGCATAAATAATTTGTTAATATGCGCATGTGGATACGTTCATATATCCAACTGCAGTTGGATGGTGGGGAAATGGTACCCTCAAACTTTGTTAATATGCTCATGACTGTGGATACGTTCATATATCCAACTGCAGTTGTATGGTGGGGAAATGGTACCCTCAAACTTTGTTTTTGATCTATAAAATATACAATCAACTCAGGATGCAATGATTATGGTGTAAAAGTTGTCTACATGTAACTTCGATGAAAAATTTGATTAAACACTAACATTTCATGTTGTTAACAGAACCTTCCAAGAGTGCGAGAGATCGGGTGGATGACATGGAACTGTTGGACGAAATGGAAGACACACTGATGCACCCATATATCAGCTAAACACTCAATAGAAAATTGGAGCTTAGTCAGTGGTCATGATAAACAGAACAGCTACTGCTTTTTTAAAGTTAAGCTTTCAGTATTTATAGTATTACGAATAGATAAGGATTTAAGTTAACCTGGAACACAAAATGATATTTTCATTTCATTTGTTGAGATTAAATAAAATTGAATCTTTAACCTGATATTGATTTTGTTTATTGTTTAATTTTTGATATGAATAACATTAATATTCAAAAACTTTTTTTGCCTTCGCTGTATGACTGTACTTGACGTAATTGGGAAAGAAAGGCTAATCTACTGTAAATGAATATAAAGCGACCATTATAAGACCAGATTTATCCTTTTTGTATAAAAATTAATTGTTATATTCCTCTTGTTTTTCTAAGGAATGCTTTGTTAAATAAACAAAAGCCATCATACTTCCTAAACCGTTTCTTTATATATTAATAGTTTTTGGTCTGTTACTCAATAAATTTGATTTTGATGCAAAATTTTGGGACAAAACGTTTTTTTTTTCTTTTTATGGAAGTATTTCAGATCAAAAGCACATGTAAGGTTATCGCTTACTTAGTTCAGTTGTACCGAATAATTCAGTCGGCTGGAATGACCAAACAATTATTGAAGATTGATGCATGCAGCGAACCTTGGAAAAATGTACAGCTTGTTATGTGGCTACTGCAATTAGAAATTATGCAAATATATGTGAAAGTTTAATACAAATCAAACTGAAACATATTTGAACCATTTTTTTTTCACAATTCTATTCGATTTTTTGTGAAACAAAACTACTCTAGGTTGTTATACTCTACAGATAGGTTTATATCCGTGAACAAAAAGTTCAAATAATGGGAAATGACCAAATTTCTATTTTTGTTTTATCATGTCTACGTAAACACGAGGAACTAAAAATAAGATGACGCATCAACTCCAAAATGTGAATTGTGTTCAAGACATGCACGAAAAAAGCCAGACTTTAGGGAAAGTTTTCTCTTGTATTTTTATTGCCAACGAGCCAACCGAGCCAAAAGGCGAGGTGGCGATGCGCCAGCTCATAGAGCCAGGGCAGTAGCCAGTATGAGGCAAGCCGAGGCACTTCCATTTTTTTAGGAGTACAGTAAACGTTGCAAACACTACAAACAAATAAATTGAAAAACTATTAAGTGTTAATGCAACATGGTGTTATGTTTAACGAAAACGCGTAAATACTCGAGCGCGAAAAATACGGCTGAAATTCACGCTAAGCGGACAGCGGCTTCCCATTGAAAACGTGTTTCACGTGTTCCCTTGTCGCCATTACTCGAGTATTCTGTCTTCTCTGGGCAAAATGCAGCGTTCTATCGAGAGTTTTTTTCAAAGAAAGCGATAAGTACATGTTCTCATAACATGCTTCCACTTCCTATTAATAATCGAACCAAAAATTAAGCTAATGTCAAAAGTATAAACAAGCATTCATCATTCTTCCAGTCCATCGAGAGATGCCGATGTCAATGAAGACCGCGAGGTTGAAGCCGTTCAGAAAGAAATTTAATTGTAGAGGCCGAAAGCGGAAGCTCAAAGGCGGCAGCGCAGCTAAGTACAGCTCCCAATGGCAGCTGCAATGTTTGTCTAGGTAAGAAAACGTATTTTCCTCGGTCCCTAAAAAGAAAGCAATACTCAGTGTGCTGGTTCTTTGGCAGAGTCAGGCAAATGAAAAACAGCTAAGTTTTTTTCTATCTGTTTCAATCAAGCACTAATTCATGCCATCGAGGACTTTAATTACATCAGGTACGAATAATAATAACTAATTTTATATTGGAACAAGAATTGAGTCACTATTTTCCTGCCAAATACCTTGTAGCGCATTATTTTTATTTGCTAGCCAGAGTAGCCGAGAGAGATGGTCCATCAGAATATTTTTAGTTTTAAAGAAAGAAAATGCTATCTGTACGTCGCGAATACTTTCATTACCTCAGTTTATTACTTCAGGCTTTATCAATTTTTGTTTAGACTCCAAGAGCCGCAATTGAACGAGCTTCCAACTGAAGTTGTAACAAAGATATCAGCGACTTTAAGAACTGAGGACGGGAGCAATGACGACGGAGGTTGTTGTGAAAAATATTCTTTCTCGTTACGTTTTTCTGTTTTAGGTTATCGATAAATTTGTTAGACTTTGCATAAGATTCTCAAACATTAAAAGGTAAAATGTTTGTTCTCGAAGGCAAACATGAATTGTCAAATTTTCTTCTTTGACGTTCTAGTTGTCCGCGGAACCCGAAAAGTGGCCTTTTTGTGGCGTATCAGTGAGGACAACGGTAAGTAGCTGGTCAACATGTTACATTCCAACGTGCTACCATTGTGTTTTGTAATTAAGGCTATTGTTTCTTGCTGTTCGCGTAGTCCGGTTGTTGTCCTAGTATCTTAAAGTCCCTAATATTCAGTTACTTTAACAATACAAGAAATTTTGGCGAGTCCAGGTGTAGCTTGTCATCAATTTTATAACATTGTAAAATCTTGCAAGGAATTGTGGCATAAACTGAAAACAACTGCAGAATTTTCTGTACTGTCTTTTAGGTTTATAATGGTCCAAACTTTGAAGTATTATTTCTGAAATATTTCCAAAAATCTGTAAGGTACAACAGCCCAGATAGCTACATAGAGGAATGTACGTGAACTTGATTTATCCCACAATACATCTGTTGTCAGTCTAGCTTTTACTAAAAACATGTCATTTCTAAATAGAATTGTATAGTGTTATATCATTGAAATCACACTCATGATTTTGGTTTTATTCTGATCTTTATTTCTCACCTAAACTCTCTGTCGTTCAAACACTCTGATGCTTCTTATATTCAACTAATCACGTGTTCTTGTTATTTAGTAATTATTAATCAAAGTCATTATCATATAATGAAAACACTACAAGCTGTTTTTATACCTTAAAGGTAATTAAATGCTGCCTTCAAGCAGAGATGATAAGTCTATAAAAGGAGATGGTAATAAATAAATATTGAACCTATTTTTTATTAATATTCAAATGTTCATAAAATAACAATATATTCCTTCAGTTAAATGCAAACAAAGCCTTTGGGCCATTTAGAATTCCAGTTAATTTACTCAAACTTTTAAGACATTTTCAGTTTTAAAGATCCCATTCCCGACTCTTTAAAATCTTGTGCTGTATATGAATTTACTTGTGCGGGATGTAATACCCATTATATTGGCGAGACATGTCGTCATTTTTCAACCAGGATAAAAGAGCACACTGTTTGTGATAAAAATTCACACATTTTCAAACACCTTAAAGAGTCCGTTGAATGTAACAATAAATATACTTTAAATTGTTTTAAAATTATAGATAGTGCTAAATCCTCTTTCCATTTAAAACTTAAGGAAGCTTTTCACATCAAAACTAAAAAACCTGAACTCAATGTTCAAGTACAACATTTCAAGACTGCGGTTAACTTTTAAATTAGTACACCATTAGTACTTAGAAAGTTTTTATTTCCTGTAACTTTATTATTAGTTTATCATATACTTGTCAATCAT
>JAOBRB020410850.1:0-10120 GCA_027575285.2 Zoanthus pulchellus | reverse complement strand
TGTATGGCTGCTTACACTGCGTGCGGTAAATTATTGAAGCACGTGTAAAATGCTCTTCGCGTCTTTTGTAGTTTAATTCATTTTTCGAAGTAGATATTGACACTTTCACTCGCAGATGTGTGTGGCAGGATAAAGTAACATTGCAAAAAGATATATTTTCGTCTCTCAAATAATGTTACTGGAGGGACCAAATCCGCGGGGGGAGACCAAATCCGCTAGCAGATTTGGTCCGCCTGGGGGACCAAATCCGCTAGCTGATTTGGTCCTAGGGAGACCATATCCGCTAGCGGATTTGGTTCGGGGGGACCAAATCCGCTGGGACACCGGTTTTTACTGTCATAACCTAGATTTTTTTAATTAATATAAAATATATTTTTGAAACACACAAATATAAAACAGATTATCACCATTTTCATTATTGTTAGTATTATTCTAGATACTAAAATGCCGGGTCATTTCCACTACCTCGTACTGAATGTTTTCGCACTCGCAAATTTCGCCCATGCTATCTACATACATTCTTTATAATCAAAATCGGCAAAAAATTAAGAACGATTTCTGGTCGATTCTTCAATAGTATGAAAAGTGTTCTACGTATAGAGACTTTACTAAAACTCAAAACATAACTTAGCAAAACAAAATAAAACACAAGATGTCTCATCGTGTTTCACATTTGCTATGAAATTATTGCGAGCGCATTGCTTTGCAGTACCTTGATTGCCTTTCTATTGTTTTTTTTAAGAACTATTTAAGACTGGATTCGCCAAAATATTTAATGAACATTTAACCTTGAAAAAATTTACTGGTTCTTATAAGAAATTGCGTATTTTATCTTGGTCATCTTCCATTAACAACGGAAAACAAAATTAAGTAAAAATACAGGGCGGGCGTTCGGATCTAACAGCTGTAGTCTGGCCACAACTGGAGAACAATATTTTTAAAATTTTAAAAACCGCCATTTTAGCGTGGGCAACAACTGTAATTGTCCAACTGCTAGCCGTAGTTTTACAAGAGAGAAATTGTCTTTAAAATAGTAAGGGAGGGAAACACACCATGAATATTGAATAATGTGTGTAAGATCATTACACATTTCCTTCAATAATTAAGAAAAACAGCATGACAACTACAGGTTTCTTTGTTCTCATTAACGTCTTTTCCAAACACGTCTAATAATTCATTAATTACCGAAAGAGCTTCAGCAACTAAAACGAACCCAAATGGACACATATTCATTTTCGCTTCAGTAAAATGTTGGTGGCTTGAAAAAGCCATTTTCGTTAACTTTAAAAAAGATGATATTCTATACGTCCGCTCAGATTTTAAAAGCTGATAATTTCGAGTAAAAGATTTCAAGCCGAGCCGTGATGATCTGAAAACGGCATATATAGAACCAAAACTCGTGTTTTAAATTTTCAATTTTTCTACAACGTTTTACAGTGCCGTTAGGTTTAATTCGTTGTTTTTTCCGCTAATTTCGATTTGTTTTACTATATTCCCAGCAGATTTTGTTTTTTTTCATATCGTTTGTTATTTCCGAACAAAAACTGATGAATTTAAGGAAAACACAGGACTTTAGATTTTTTTTAAAGATTAAATGAGCATTAAAAAATTCAAAAGGTCTATTTGACTTTTCCACCAGCCTTATGAAACCATTACATTGAAATCTGATTGAAGCAATATTTTTTTGGAATTGCTATTCATTGAAAAAAACGTCGATCCGAATCTTGCTCACACCGTGTACAGAAATAACCAGATTTTGGACTGAGTAATTTAACAATTAACTTCTCTCCAGTTTGAAAATAAACATTCTGCTTGACATGACAGAACAGGAAGTTAAGAAATACAAATATTGCCTATCTCATATTTACATGGAAATAACTATTTTCTTAAGGAAATTTTTCATAATATAATATTTTGGGTTTACCATCAAATTGACCGATAAATTCCTAATTATAAAACATTTGATAAAACATTCAACATGTGATTAAAGTTGTAAAATATATAAGAAAAAAAATATAGATCAAAAGGATTCCTACCCTAAATAAAACATTAGGAATAAAAAGCAATATTTACTAAAATACAGCAGGTGTTTTGGTATATGTTTATGTAATGACCAGTATTGAGGTTAATACATGTGGGAGATTTTAAATAACGCACAGATTGCACCCTCGATTTATATATCCGGTTTCAATTCCAGCGTTTCAATTTTGTAACTTATAGGTATCCAGTTGCGATATGAATGCGAGAAAGATCGTTTTACCATAATATGAGCTTTGGTCGCTTTGGAGATCAGTTCTGTAATGTGGGACGAAATACTTCTCAAACACTCAAATATTCCTCAAGACTTTGAAGTTTCAACAAGAAAGCCTCGCTAATGTAAGGTCTAAGCTTAACTTATATATATATAAATATGTATATGTAAATTTAAAAACAAATTAGGCTTTTTACTAACAATTTTCCTATTACTCACGTAATACCCTCCACAACAAGGGTATCTAAAAAATCTAATCAATACGTTGCTTAAAGTTACAGACAGAAATAAGGAAAAGGCTGTTTTGCCGCTTTATTAAGATTAAAGATAATTAGTTATGTTTTTTTAAATATTATATAAACTACCAGAAGATTTCTTAAATGAATTCGGTGAGCATTGTATGAGCAAAATATTAACAACTTGTTCGAGCCCATTTACAAAACTTTTAACTGAGTACGTAGGCGAACGAAGGAAGATATATAGCACAATTCAAGATTGAAAACTTTGAGTGAGGAACTGTTTTGAGCTACAGCGACTCATTACAATGCATTTTTAATTTCGATTAAATATTATGAATTGTTTTTAAATATTACAAACCAAAACATTGCGCTCGTGTGAAAGTTTAAAATTTAATTTTTTCTCTTTTTTAGGACAAAAAAAGGTTTATGATTTGACAAGTTTGACGCAATAGGATTGAGTTTTGGGTGCACAAAGATAGGATACAAGAAGTTGGCAAGTGCAACTTCAAACATGGATTCAACAAATGAGGCTAGAATAGTTTGTTCGGGAGGAAAACTTGAATACTGGGCTATAATCACAATTTCTATTTTATTAGCACTATTCAGCTTGGTGGCAGTAGCAAGCAACACGTTCGTGTTAATCGCCATTTATCGTTCTCCTCAACTTCAAATTGTATCAAATTTCTTTCTTGCTTCTTTAGCAATGGCGGATCTCTTCGTTGGGCTGGTGATCGATCCAGTATTGATAACTAAAACTGTTAAAAACGTCAACTCATTTGACAAAGACAGATTGGCCCTAGCAGCTGTAGTATTGTCCCTTCAAAGTGTCACTGCTACAGTATACAATCTTTGTATTGTGAGTATAGACAGGTTCTTTGCCATAACGTATGCATTCAAATATGAAGAGATCGTTACCCCCCGACGCTGTGTTATGGCCATTGCAACTGTCTGGGCGTTAGCTATTTCCTTTGGCTTTTCCAGGTTTTTTGTCAACGACCACAAGGATCTGCCGGTTCTGTGGAGCACTGCATCTGTTATCACATTCATCATTCCTTTTTGCGTGATCGCCTTCTGTTACTTCAAAATCTTCAGAGTTGTCAAAACGCAAAGTCGTCGCATTGTTGCTACCAACATCAGGTCTGATGCCTGTCAGCAGTGGAGGCAAAGCAAGAGAGACCGCAAAGCCGCCTACACTGTTGCGATCATCATCGGAGTTTTTCTCGCATTTTTCTGTCCTAATCTTATTATCTCCAGCTTGCAAAATAGCACACAGGACGAATGTTATAAGCAGAAGTTAGATTATTATTATTTCTGGTTTACAATTCTAAACTTTGGAGGCTCCGCAATCAACCCGTGGATCTATGGGCTAAGAAACCGAGACATGCGGAATGCGTTTCGAAAAATGCTTGGATCTAGCAAGTCAAATTCTAACGTCGAATCATGGTCAACTGGAAAGAAATTTAGTGATGGAGTGGGTGATAGAAACATATCCAAACAATCTCATAGTGACAAGGGAATAGCTGTGCAGGAACTCTGACAAGTTAATTGTAACGTGGAATGTTTTTGATAAGCCTACATAACTCGCTTGTTTTACGCTGCCACAATTTCTTATTTTTCTCCCAAAGTTTGAAAATGTTCCTCTGCTTACAATATAACACATATAAGATTATGTCGTTATTCATGTTCGACATTTTAATAATTTTGGAACAATATCGCAGTTAATAAACTGTGGTGTATGAATTACTATAAATCCCCCAATTCAGTGTTATATTTTCCAATTTGTAACAAGCAATTTAACTTTAGCTTTGTTCAAAAATATTCTTAAGCTTTTGCCGTTTTCTTTTTCAGTCGTACTTCAATGATCTGCTCGAGAATTCCCCAAACGTGTGCCGAGGTTTTCATAGCGCTATGGCGGCACAGAAAAAATGTTTTATTTCTTTTATAAAATATTTATTCCATTTTCAGGACTCTGAGAAAGAGAATTACAACCGCATTGTTATTTCTGTTTCTTTCATGATCATTTTACAAAATCTCCTTACGAGGACTAGCTAATACGTCATATACTTCATTGGCCTATGAAAACACACCTCTCGGCCAATAGAAACCACTGTACTATCTTAAATATTTTATAACAAAAGATAAGCTTCAGTCTTCATATGAGTAAAACATGTTTTTAACTTTTTCTCTCTTATTTCATTGGTATTAAAGACCTTCCAATGCAAAACTAGTTGTTCCCAAAGACAGGCCGATATCGCAGTTGCTTTTGTAGAGATGCTGGGTTAAAATGTACTTTTCAACTGTTGCTTGCCTAAACTATCTCTTGGGATTGCGATAGCACGGAAAATCCTAGAAAGATAAAAAATAACAGTTGAGGAAATGGCTGTTGCAGCAAACCTTCATAGCATCCCATAGAGTTCTTTTGAGAAGTATCAGCGAGCTCTAATCAAAGGCAATCTGAGCCACCTCATGGATGAATATAAATTTTACAACAAAGTAAAATTGCATTTCAAAGTTAATTTAGCTTGTAGCAATGGTAACGTTTTGAGTTTGCAAGTTATCAGCACCCGAGTTCGAACTCCGTGAAAGGAAATGTTTTTGTTATTTTTTCTTTTGTTTTCTGTATTTTTGCTGTTTTTGTTTATTTTTTGTTTTTTTCCCTTTTTTTACTCAATTTCTATATACTCAATTTTTCTATTCTAATATAATTTCGTATCTTATAGTAGAGAGTCCGAGTTCGAACCCCGTTAAGAGAATTATTTTTCTGTTCAGTATTTTTTTTATTTCTTTCTCAAATGTTATGTTTCTAATTATTTGTTTATACTTTCAGTGCTTTTTCCAATTATGCAAAAGTGCGCATGCGTTACAAAACCAAGACGTATAAACCATTTTAAAAGATTTTCTTCGCATAGCCTAATAGTTAGTGCGTCAGCTTTAGAAGCATTAGGTCCCCGGTTCGACCTCGGGTTCGAGACCAGGTTTGGTTGAAATGCATACCGATTAACATGATTCGCTCCGACGAAGGACTCGACTCCAGTCCGAAACGTCAATATAAAGTCCATCTCTACTACGGTGTAAAACAAAATCAGTTTTCAAAATTACAGCCGAGTGAGCGACTGAATTCATCTCACTCCTAAACCTCATTGATGACTGACGTCATCCATGAGATAAATCAAAGGGCTCTAAGAGCTATGTCATCCGGTTGGACCTATAAGGTCATACAATTTGTTTTCATAGATCTGAGCGAATCGTTTTTCTGAAAATACAAATGACATCAGAATTTATAATCAGCATGACGTCAGGATACGGAGTGACCGAGTGACAAAAAGCCACCACGATATGTTATCCTCCGGATGACATAAAAAGGATGGAGAATATGTCGGCTTTTATTTCGTGTTCAGGTCACAAAGAATTGAACCAATCAAAAGAAAGATAAAGCAGTACCCCCACCTTATTTTGGCCAATAACAAACCTTGTTAAATTCTGTGTCCTTTACACGAAGTACTACCTAATATGTCCAGGTTGTATACTTGTTCTGCTTATTTTAAAATTTGAATTTAAATATCTTGTTAAATTAGTTCAGTGAAACCGAACATGAACTTACCTGTACTTTACTATTTTCTCACTCCACTCCTCGATTTTCCAATGACACTGGTATTTTAAAAATGAGTTATAAATACTGCCATGGTAGATGATTTGTAGTATTCAATAATTTACGATATATATGATTTCCTTATTCTTACGGCGTGGGCGCGATGAGAATGTAGTGTAGCGGCCCCGATAGGTTTGACATCTCTTAGTTGGCCAATTCAGATGCTAGTTTTCGATGCTGTTCGACCTTAGGATCTATCACAAGAGTTTTCAACTAACAATTACATTTACACAAATCTAAAACAACTACAGCCAAAAAACCTTGTTAATTTGATTGTATATATATTTGTTAAAAAACAACCCAACAAACTGGGCCGCAGATTGTAAACTTTTCTTTGAGTGCGCTATATTAGCTGAACAACAAACAAAAAATGGGAATAAAACACTGAAATGTCTTTAAAGACATTTAAAAAACAAATAAATATAATGGAATATCGTTTCTCGCTACGCATCAATTAGCATGTGACACATGTTCCAAATCCTCCGCCTTGCAGGGATAAACCGGAAAGGAACGTGATTTGGGTGTTTCTTTTAGTGTTCACAATTGAAATCTCAAGTATTTCATTATGTTTTCAAAGCAACTGCCGCAGTACAGAACAATCGTAAATGTATGATTATTTCTCATGTTAAACGTTGCACCCTGTACAACGCTTATTTGGGAATAAGGTAAAATAATCTGTTTTGCCATATTGTAACAACATCGTGGCTTGTTTTATTGTGCTTTGAAAACACAACTTACATTCGATAAATTTATCGTATTAGACAGTTAAGTATGTAGTATGGCTGGATATTTTTACGAGCAAAGGGCGAGCAAAAATGTACAACACGGCTGGATATTTGTACTCGCCCCAGACCCTCTCAAGGCGTTATTTGTACGTTTATTCGTGCAGTTGGATAATAATGATCCATACTGTATCATATATTCCACTGGATGAACAAAAGTGCTTCCAAACTACCGGTTAAACCTTTAGTGGCGGATCCCGAAATTTTAGAAGGTGGGTGAAAACTCTAGAAGGGGAGTGAATAATACAAAGAATTTACAAGAGACTTTGGAGAAAAAGGGTGGAAAATACAAAGAATGTACCAGAAAATTGAAAAGGGGGGTGAAAATTCACCCAATTCACCCTCCCTGTATCCGCCCCTAACCTTACGGTTTAATATTACATAACATTTCTGGCAATACATTTAAACCTAATTCATTTAAACCTTGATTCATTCATCGACTTGGTTTGACTTCGGGCTGTATCGTACGGTGGCCCACAGGTGCAAACCAAAAACGAATTCAGATACAGGAATACAAATTAACAAAACTCAGAAAAACAAATTCGAATACACAAATACAAATTGAAATACGCAAACACAAATTCAGGTACGCGAATACAAATTGAAATACGCGAATACAAATTCGAAATGCACAAATATAAATTGAAATAAGGGAATACAAATTCAGATACGGGAATACAAATTCGAAATGCACAAAATACAAATTGAAATACGCGAATACATTTGCACCTGTGGGCCACTGTAGATCACCATAAAGTTAACTTTTTGATCTGGGAGAGACGTGATATAATGTGGAATCATTTGCTCAGAATTTTACCCGTGTAAAAAAGTTGAAAAAATCGCGATACAAAACTAATTCTGAGGCGGTGATTCCACATTATATTGCCGGCTAGTTGGGAGAAAATATATTTCATATTGGCGGAGTGGCGCAGTTTATAACATTGTTGACACAAAATCATGACGTTTTTGAGAAATACCATTGCTTTACTTAACAATTGTAAAAAATGGAAGTTTTATCCATTGTAAAGAGCAGTCATGCAAAAACAAGACGACATTTCCAGCATATCTTGGTGTCGTTGAGAATGAACAATGTGAGAGACTTTATAGGAACCGCTAAATGAAATGTACTAAATATGAGTTTTTTTTCCTTGTAGTTTTTACTAGTTAATGAGCCTCAGGTTTGGACCAAAGTTAACATTTTATTCACTGTTAACCCAAAATATTTAAAGCCGTGCTTCTATGGTAAGATACATACAACCAAAAGGCAAAAACGGCGTTCTCAAAATATGGAGAAGTTCAATTGGTATCAGAATAGGGGCTCCAAATTAATCCCATTTATCCCTGCAAAGTTGACGGTTTGAAAAGTACGTACACTACGCTCGGTCTGTACAGTGAAAGACCTCCGGCAAATATTTTCCCGGAGACCTCGCAATCAATCAATCAATCCAGTTTTGATCTGGTTTTATCCCCGTAAACGAGGGTGGCCAGATTTACCCCACTCTGCTAGCAATCTCTCCCACTCCCACTCTCCATCTCACTCAATTCATTGCATCCTCCTTCTTCAAACCAACACTCCTACTCTCCTTCTCCACCTGCCATCTCCATGTCTTCCTCACTTCCTCTTTCCCTCCACTTCAAACTCTAATGCCTTCCTCAAAACATGGCCATCATCCCTCCTTAACACATGCCCATACCATCACACTCCATTCACCTTTGCCATATGAACCACTGTTTCCTTTAATCCCAACATCTCCATTAGGTCTTCTGTCCTCCTTCTCTCCATCAGTTTTACACCACACATTGCTCTCACCATCGCTCTTTCAGTTCTTCTCAAAATTGCAATCTCACTCTCCCTCAAACACTATGTCTCAATTCCATATAACATTGCTGATCTCACACAACTCCGATAAATCATTGCTATCATCTGCAGCGAGAACCGTTTTTAAGTTCAGCAGCTCTTCACATTCCTTGAACTTCACCCACCCA
The DNA here is from genome assembly GCA_027575285.2 of Zoanthus pulchellus. Classification (NCBI taxonomy): domain Eukaryota; kingdom Metazoa; phylum Cnidaria; class Anthozoa; order Zoantharia; family Zoanthidae; genus Zoanthus; species Zoanthus pulchellus. The sequence goes on along the minus strand of JAOBRB020410850.1, from coordinate 1,213 downwards.
ATTCTCGCTCTTGCTGTTACAGCTTCCTCACAACCACCACTTGCGTTCACTCTATCTCCCAAATAACAGAAACCTCTCACCGATTCCACTTCTTCACACAACTCCTCCACAGGTCCCACAAATCCATTAACACAAAATCTCTCCACAACCTCGGGGTCACTCTCTTTACTTTCGCACATCTACCATGTACCCATTACCCGCACTCGGTTCTTAAGACATTTTTACTGAAGTCTCTCTAACAGACAGATTAAGCGACCATAACTTTAATTCAAAAGATTCTCTTAAATACATGGTGCAAATTTTGTCACAAAAAGAATCATTAATGTAAATTTGCTAAAAAAAGTTGTTGATATTATTGCCATGTGCCAATACAATTCTGATCCAACAGCTGAAATATCATTACAATTAAATTACCAGTACTTGTAACTTAAAAAGATTGATTTGAACAGTCTTTGGAAAAACCAACTTTTAAAAGTTGCAAGAACGTATAGTAATAACTTTCATATAGAATAATTAGGTACTAGGTAACTGTATAAAAACTTTATCTATGATATACATATAGATATAGACATTTGCTCACTGTAAAAACTTCTGTGCATCAATCGGTCTAAATCAGTCACAATATATTGGTTTATTTCTCATTAAACCAATTTTTCTTCAATTAATTCAAACCAATATTTAAAATAAAACAATATTTATTGAGCTTTTACTCCTGGCCAGCAAAAGCTATCATTGTCATGATCAGAGTTCTTATACACTCAATTCATTAAACTGAAACTATGGTACATGGCCAGAAGTTCAAATGTCTTCTAAATAGGTTTGCAGCACTTTGTAACATTTTTTAGTTCTTTTTGGTTTCGATTTGAAAACCAGGCTTATAACCTTTGACACTGGTTTGCTTTACAGAGGCAAAGACATCTTTTACCATGGACAACAACATGTAAAAACACATCTAAAACATTAAACTTACTTCCTTTCCAAAGGACGGTTGAAGAATTCGAAAACAAAGTAGTTTGTTAGATTCTTTTGCAGTTATTGTATAGTAAAATATCATTAAATGCTTAACTATTTACTCCTGAAAATTATCCTCTTTGCATTAATTATTTATATTCTTAAATCTTTCTTAATGTAAAGATTTGTAATTTCCATTTATTTTAGCTTATTAGTGCCCTGTTGAGATTACAAAGGACTTCCCTCCCTCTCGTCCTCCCTC
>JAOBRB020410766.1:0-10121 GCA_027575285.2 Zoanthus pulchellus | reverse complement strand
CTCTGTGCCAAATTTCATGCTTTTAACAGAAAATGAACAATTCCGCATAAATTTTGCACATATCTGCCCTACTAATTCCTTTTTGATTGTATTGGTTTTGAGTGTGGGTATGCTTTCCGACGTCCAGATGTAGCTGCAGTTGTGAAAACATCCTGAACACTTCAATACAACGGAAATGGGCCTTCCATTGCCGAGTTTCCTGACTCTTTTAATGTCACGCATCTCAGGAATACTATAGAACGATATTTTGGTTTGAAGGGCTGTTGGTCCCTGGTGTCGCAAAAAGATCTCAGTGTATGGAATAGGTTTGGCGTTGCCAATGTTGTAACATCTCCAAACTCTGACACCAGCATCCTCATATTGAAAATTATGGAAGTTGCTGAAATGTTGTATCTTGTTAATAGAAAGACTTTTTCGATTCTTCTATGGCATTGACTGCAGCAGTTGTTCCCTCTACTGGGTAATGCTGCAAAGCACTTCTCATATCCGTAGCACTTAGACTATTGTGACCTTTGTTGCGGGAAGTTGGGATGGAGGATTTCGTGGGGCAAAGTGTAGGGTTACAAATTTCTTTACTGGACTGTGGCTCTGAGTAATTGTAGCTATGGTCTGCAATGCCAACTCTCTCTGCAACATCTTTCATTGCGGCTATCAAAGAGCTCTTGCGATAGCATCCCGCTTCATCCAACCTTAGATAGACTCTCTAAATTTTCTGGTTCATCTTTTTTATTGTGTTTAGAAGATTTCAGTAATTAATGTGACAGAGTACCAGTCTTGTGTACATTGCTCAAACAAGGGCCATTAAATAGCTCTATAAGGAGAGCAAGAAATTATGTGCATAATTACAGTCATTATTTGCAGCTAACCAATTTTGTTGTCAGACAAGACAAAAACGGGGTTGTTCTAAGCCATAAAGAATTCAAGCTTTTCATCAATATACATGTACTTTGTGAAACATTCTGAGCTGTTGTGTTGTCTATACATCACAGATAATATTCTTTTTTCTAAGGATAATGATTTCAATCCTCAATGATTGGAAAGTCCACTCTGATGTTTTTTCAACTACAAAATAGTTATAGTCTTCTCTTATATACATTGCAACACCGCCAGCAGATTAAGGTGTTACAACAAACTCAAAAGAATAGCACGGAATGTTGTAATTAAACCAGAAATATTGTCATTAGTGATTCAAGTGATTCTGCCAACTTGTTCTTGGATACAACAGGCAAGCCCATTATTTTAACATTGATATGATAACTCTAGTCTTCAGTACTGTCTTTATATTCTTTAATATCCTTGCACTTGGATGAAAATTTGTCCAGCCTTTGGGTAATAGACTTTGACTCTCATAAAGTCTTTTGATACAAAGACTCCATTTTGCCACACTGTTGTGATACAAATTCAACAGTTTTAGCTTTGCCCTCGGCTAAAATGGAAGCTCCATTCTAATCTCTTCATCATTCTTTCTTCCCTTAAATCGTTGACAATTTTGTTATTATAGCATTTCAAACTATCTAATTCATTTCTTATGTCACTATTTGCTTTTTTAATTGTTTTTATCTGATTGTTTTTGCCTACAATAATACAAAATTATGAAAATTACAAACTTACACAAGAGAGCTGTACAAACACGACCATACAGCATGATCCAGCATGATTTGTAGAGTTCAAAATAAAAATCGCACTTAACCTTAAAAACAATAAAGGACTTCTGGAGACCTAATAGTTTTTATTTAGGCAAACTTGGAGCTAAATCAATTTTTGAGCTGTGGCCACGAAAATTTGAAAATGTTTGATTCTTAGGAGAATTCCTGTTTTGTGAGTCAAATGAATCAATGAGCTATGAGTCTTGTTATGAGTCAGGTTAACGTTTTAGGGTTGGGGTTGGGCTTGTTGTGAACCATCGAATTCACAGTCAGCTGTACTTTAAGTACTCTTGAAATTGTGATGTCTGCCATTTTGAATTTCAAAAACCACTGACCTGACTCGTACCTTAACTCATGATCCATTGACTCATACCGAAAAATCGATTCTTAAATTAGGGACATAAACTCTTAATGTTGTTAATGCTGACTGTCAAGTTACAGGGGCATCGGCATGGGGGGGGCACGGGGGGCCATCGGTCCCCCCCCAAATGAGATTGAAGGGCATCGCCCCCCCCCCCCAAGCCCTTGATTATTTACGTATGTGATCCCTGTAGCTGCAATACCTACGAATACCGGAAGAAATTCGTGAACGAAACTTTGATAGGAGCATTCAACTTAACTTGAAGTAAAACCAAAATTTAGATCTCAAAATGCAGGAAACGGCATTTCAGAGGGGTTAAAAATTCAAAATTGTCCCCTAGTTTGCTTGCGCCTGCGGCACCCGATATATTGCCCCCCAAATCAAAAATTGCTGCCAGCGCCTCTGCATGTTACTCTGACAAACTGCACTTTTTCAGTTGAACGTTTTCTGTGGAATTGATAAAAACAATATGAATGGTACTGTATTGTATCTCAAACATTTGTGATAAAGGAAGGATGTGCTCAGGTATGTGTGTAAAAACAGAACTGATGAGAACAAGGTCAATTACAATAACATGAAGAATCACACAAAGACATTGTTGCAAAAGCAGTGAAAGATGTGGCCAGCATCTGAGTAAGGTGTTTAATCTTGTAAATTCAATTAAAAAGTATTGGAATGATGTTGATGGTGGAAGATGCTTGATGGGCTGGAAGGCTGAATGTTTTTCCCTTTGAGACCAAAGTTTTAATAGCAGTCACAATTTTGCGACCAATCTATATCTCTCCCAGCCAATAAAAAAAGTGGCCAGGATTTTGCTTCTAAGATTTTGCAACCGGTCACAAAATTGTGTCCATGAATTTTTTTTATATCGAGCACTAGAAAGAGCAATTGCAAAATATTTTGAATAAGAAGCATTTATGGGATCAGAATGTAAAAGTAGATCTGGTGGAAGGGGCACTGGAGAAGGTTTGCCGAATATGTTGCATTTTTTTTTCAAACGGGAATGAGCTGGTTTGAGGTAAACAATTTCTTGTATTCTAAGCTGCATTTTATTTATTTTTGTTTACTAAAACTTATAAATTAGACTATTTTGTTTCTATATTGGAATATGCTTGAGGTAATATATATCCCAATTGTATCCTGCATCACTTTTTGTATAATTTATTTCAAATTAATAGTTATTAATTTTTTTATTCTACACATTGCCAATGGCTGTTTTTGCGGTTTTTTTGCTTTACATAATGTGTGAAGTAATGTTGTAGAGTGTATCAAATATTCTAGAAAGGTCAGAGGGTCAGAGTTGTTTTGAGGCTAATGACAAAAGCATTTGAAGTGTGGAATTCCCTGAGCCCTTAATGGGAACAATTATAATTATCAAGACTATTTAATTAATTGTAAAGATAAGTAAATGAACTGCAATATCTGAAAACATTTAAGCATTTTCTTTCAGTCATGTTTCAACTGTTCCTGCTCTATTGCTGCAAATTGGTAATTAATGATCCATTAAAATAAATCTGTTAGCCTTAAATGTAAATCATAATAATCATGAGAAAAGTTTTTGGTAAAGTTTTATGCAATGGATTAAAAGAAAGAGCAGCTAATCACTATCAAAGCTAATTGGACCACTGTCAGATTCATGAATCGTAAATAGTGAAAAATTCATTTGTCTGATAGATGAAACATGAACCTAAGTTTAAATGTGCAAATATAATATCACAGTATTTTAGAGATCTTATCATATAAATGATCCAAAAGTTCTGTTACAAGTATTCACACCAAGGATAGCTGCACAAAGAACCACAACTTTTATTTGAAGAAGCACGAGGGTTCAAAGATAGCTTGTTGCATCATGCACTTTTTTGCATGATGCACATCAAGCTTGTCATATCTTAGAAACGCAATGTTACCTTTCATTGGCAAACATATTTATACCTTTCAGGCCTTTTTATTCCTTGCTTTGACAACAACATTTTTTATTTGCACCTGACGTTACATTCATAAAATAATTAAGTTAGCTATTTAGATAATATAATATAATTAGGTGGCTGAACACCCGAAAATAACTATATAGAGCTAATCTGATCGGGTGCCCATTACTAATTAGTTTTCAGTTACTTTTGAACAAAAATGTGCAAAAACAAATATGGAAGAAACTATTGACTGAACATTCGTATGAAATATTATACTAAAAAGTAAATATAATAAAACTAAACGCTAAAAAATCAAGTATTATTAAAAATGAAATTATAAAAAATATTCAAAGTCAGAATTTCAATGCAAGTGAAGTAATTTAAATTTCAGCAGTGTTTTAAAGGAGCGCAAGCTCAATAGTTTCAGAGACTCATCAATATTGTTCCAAACTTTTGGGTCAGTGTATCTAATATTAAATTTCCCATAGTTGCTTTTTCTGTTTTGAAGTTGCTGAACTTAGTCATGATGGTAGTTCTTGTTTTGTCTGGGTTATTCTTGCTTACTTGATGGGCTTTTTGAATAATGTAGTTGTTGCTAGAAAAAATATTCAACAACAGTTTAAACTCATGTAGACCGATTTAGTAAAGATTGCTTCTTTGTGAGCAATTTTTCAATCCATCAACTTTTTGACCAAGGTCTTTTATTGTTTGTTTAGTTTTTTTTGTTTTAGTCATTAGTATTAGTGAAGCGTTGGTTAGTTTTATCCAAAAGTGTTATAAAGTCACTTTTCAAGGCTGCCTCTTGCTTCTTTTTAAGTTCCTTAATGAAAGATAAAGGAACTAGATCCTCATTACCAGGTTTTTCTCTGCAGCTTCATTTTCAGCTCACCTGTATTTTCTTTGAATCTGAAGTTAGTACAAGTTGGAGTTTAAGCTTGTCTTAGCAGACTTGGTTTTGAAACATCCATTAAAAAATGTTGGTATTGGGATTTTTTCTTTTGTCTTAAGACTGTAATACATATGCATTTATACACTACCACATTATGCACTTTTGGTACTTTAGAAATTCAGTTCGAAATATCAAAGCATGAAATGGAATTTTCTCTGTTTTTAGTTGCTCCAAAGTTCTCCAGTTCACTTACAGTTCCTGATTTAGTGAAGAAAGACGATTCACTATCAATTCCATGTTCAACCAGTGAAGGTAACCCCACCCCTGTGGTGTCATGGATGAAGGGTGAAGTAAACATCTCATCAGGGTGGGGTAGGGCTGACCTCAACTTTACATCAATCAAGAAAGAGGACAATGGAAGTTTTAAATGTGTTGCCGTTAACATGAAAACGAAAATAGAAAGCATTATACGGCTGGACATTAAATGTAAGTTTTTACCTGATATTTTGTTTATCTCTGTAGGTTTACTGCATTAATATTGTGTTTAAGTTTCACCTTTTAAGTGAAATAAAGGTAAGTTAAAGCAAATAAGCTCCTTTCATCTAACCTCTTTTCCCTTTATTCTGCTCGTAAGTTACTGGCTGGAATTTGTAACTATTGTATTAAGTCAACATTAATTGTGGAAACGATCTTGAATATGCAGTCCTTGCCTACGTAATAAAAGTTAAGTCCATAAAAGACATTTTAAAACAACTAGCTTTGTAAAAATGTAGATTTATAAAATAGGAGAGAAACGACTTAGAGATGATTTACTATTAAATTCCTCGGAGGAAAAGAGAGATTCTAATTTGACAGGATCTGAAAAAAAATTGTTCATCGGGAAAATCCATATGGCATAGTTCAGCTCAGATTAAAAAATAATTATATAGGACAAACCTAAAAGAATATTAAGTACTAAAGTTCCTTTTGTCACTATATTAGCAGTTATTGCCACGTCTACATATGGCTTTTCGCCAACCCATGTTTTTTAAAAATTTTTTTTTGGATGTTTTAAACTTCATAACAAAAATTGACAATTCAACGAAAACTTGTTTAGTCTGATCATTTTTTTTACCTCTGTTACTGATGTGGTTATAATTTATATGCTGTACTTTGTTGTATTTTTTGTTACTCCCTGATGAAGCCTACACATTGTAGAGGCGAAATGTGTTGGAGAATTAAAAAAAAGTTTTAAATACAACTCAGCAGTCTGGTTGTGCTGCTCATAAGTCATTAAAAAATTAAAAAATACTTGTAAAACACAAAATCAAAGATCAAATGTGTTTATTAAATTAGTGATCGTGATAAGCATTGATGTAGATTATGTTGGCATGGCATTCTTAACTCCCCATAATGGCCATAAAAAATGATTTTTTAATAGGCCTTCTTTGCAGTTCTCTAAACATTCACTATAACAACAAAATAACTTTAAACCACAGAACATAATGTTTACAACTGGAACTGCTCAATCTTTTTCCAATGAAAACGTTTGTATTCGAGAAATATAAATTCCAAAAACACTTATTTTGGCTTTCAAATTTCCTGGGCGCCGCCATTTTGAATAATTGTGACGTAACTTGGTTCCCCTATTGTTCTGATACAAAGAGCGATTGTTCTGGAACAATAGGACAACCAAGTTATGTCACAATTATTCAAGATGGCAGCGCCCGGGAATTTTGAAAGCCAAAATAGGCATTTTTGGAATTTATTTTTCTCGAATACAAACGTTTTCATTGGAAAAAGATTGAGCAATTCCAGTTGTAAACATTATGTTCTGTGGTTTAAAATTATTTTGTTGTTTTAGTGGAGGTTCCCTTTAATTTCGGCCAATAGGTGGTATTGGAACTGCACTGACTACTTCCATTTGAAGAAAATAGAAATCATATAAATGAAATTGCATCTTCTCTTTTTTTATTTCTTTCATGGTTACTTGGAAACTCGTATGTTGCAAAAGGGTTCGAACTCTTTCGTTGCAATTCCCTCCTTCATCTCGAAATACGGGTTAAAGTGCACTAGCTAACACAACAACAGGAATTGAAATGAATTTAGAGTCACAATTTGCTGTAGTTGAGTTAGAGCTGACAACAACAGTCATGCAGGCGCTTAAACAAAGATTTGCATTAGGCATAGCCTTTCATCCTAATGTATTTGATTATAACCTCACCAATAAAAGGGAAAAAGGCGAACAATGGCGAGAATGGCAAGAAAAAAACTATAGGATGACGCTAATTTAAAGTAGAGATCGAGCAATGGCAGCAAAAATCATTTTGAAAGGTATTTTACAGCATTAGAATACGGCTTATAATTCTTTCCATTTACATTTGACTTCATCTCAGGCCAAATTGCATTCTAAGAAAAAAATTGATTGTTGTTCATAAAAAATTGTTTGTCATTATTTGTGTTTCTATTTTTTAAATTCCAACATAATTTTCAAACCTCGCCGCACAAAATTGCTTTTTATGGGTTGTAACAGACTGTCTATTTTTTTGAGTCGTTAAAGCTATTTTTTCAAAACCTTGTTTACTCATGAATGTCTTATTATATCGATATTTGCCATTTTTCTATCTTGAGAATCAAGTTTTAGATTGTTTTGATTTATATTTCGTTTAATATAAGTAAATAGGTTAAGTCTTTATATGTAATTAGTTAGGCATAGCTAAGTTGATTGACGAACAGAATGACTAACAAATATGTAGGTGAAGGGAAATGGATGAATGAGTGGATGGATAAGTAGATTTTTAGATTGACTATCCTTAAAAGGAGACCAATTCAGCCATAGTGCTTTACAGGGGGTTTCTAGAGGGCCCCTGTGATTAATTAACAGTGTCCCAAAGTTTTGCTCTTTACTTTCTAAATCTAGTGTAACAATAACTTAGTACTGTAATCGTGAAGCAGATCATTCATGCAGAAGTTGTTTGTTTTATTAAGTATCAGATTTCTTTTGCACCAACTTTCATTGGAAAATTCAAATGTTAAATTTTCCTTTCAAAGGCTTGCGCTCGCATTTAAATTTTCCAACCAAATATATGTCATATTTTGTGTCCTGAATTTCTCACAATCTTTCCTCGATTTTCTACCCAAGCGTCTGCAGTTGGATCCACTGCCTTGTCATTTCCAAAACGCTGAGAAGAACTGAATGTTTTCAATTTTTCCCCCAATGCAAACAAGAATTGTTAGTATAAATAGCCCATTTACTGATAAAAAACGAACAGTTTTGTTTTAATATTTTTGGCTTTTAAATATTCAAGGAGTAAGTCCTAAATGTGAAAAATATGAAAGTTTCTTTCTTTCTTTTTACTTTCTTGTCTAGACTAAGGAGGAGTTTTTTTGTGGGCTGGTACAGTCAGCATGATCAAAATCATTCCCAGTTTGAACATTTATTTTTTGCCCTTTTATCTGCTAGATGGGTTCTCTAACTTTTTCTCAGTTTGAATTTGTGCCAAATCAGAGATCTGAAATCATTATAAACAACGTTGTTACCCAGTGTCTAGAAGACTACACGTTTTTTGACCCTACCACCAATTTTCTTATTGCTTTAACACTGCTACTCTCTGCATCAACAAACCACCTCATTATGGCCCTTTGGATCCATTTATAATTCTATCAAGGCCCAAATACTCCCCAGGCTGAGTTCTGAAGGTTTCCAATCCTTTAAGATAACATTACACATCCATCAGATCTTATTATTCCCACATCATTGCGTTCCAGTCTCGTCAATGTAGCCTCTTACATTGGCTCACCTGACTGACTGACCTGTCACACTATTAACTTGTCATTTCAAAAAAACTAGACACTCTTCGAGTGCTCACTTGTGCCGTTTGTGAGTGTCGACGTTTTGTTCAAAGAAAGTCGGTAAAGCGACGATCTTTTGAATTTCAAATGTTCTGTCCGATATGTTCTTAACTTTTTAAGTCGAATTAATTTTGGCCTTTAATCCTATCATTCTGTGAGTACAAATTTTAATTAAAAACATTAACTTATCTACTGATAAAAGACAGTCATAGAAGAATGAAATTAGTTCATTTGAAAATATCCTTTTGAATAAGCTTAAGTCTTTGTGACTAATAGCTGTAATTATTTTGAGCGGACAATCGAATAACTTTTAACTAACAACAGAACAACTTTCAAACAATACAAAACTGCCGGTCGCAAGTATCTTTTATGTTGTAAAGATCACTTTGTGAATGACTTCATTTTTTGTAAACAGCTGCATTTCTTTTGAATGCAAATAGCATAATCGATAATATCTTCATCAGCATTTTCAATGTTAACCTCTGGAAGGTTTCTGGTTTTGCAGTGTTCATTAATCACGGCTTGTAAAGCAGATGAAGAGAAGAAGTACCAATAACCACAGGAATCCCGATACTTAGCAACATAGGAGCAACCTCGTCCCCAATGTCCTCTCTTTCGCTATTGCAGGACACTGGGAAGAAGTCGAAATCTCGGAGAAAAAAGACGGAAAAACGCTAGCATTTTTAGACTTGTTGCTTTACGGCACAAGTAATTATTTGTAAACTCGATTAAAAGAGGAAATATACCTGTTGTAGTGGAAATCTATTATAATTTATAGATTTCAAAGAATCATTTTCTCAAGCTACAGTTCTAAGTTTGCTGGAAAAGCTTGAAAGAGCCAGCATGCATCAGTGAAACTGCTTTTTATTTAATCAGATATATAAATACTCGTTTAACATTGGTGTGTCTTAGTTCACTTGATTTGAAAGATATAGACAGCTGGTATCAATAATTTTTGTTAAAGTCGAAAAGTTTTGTTATGAGATATATTTGCAATTGTTTCAACAATCATTCATAATTACACCATTTACACTGCGTGTCCAACTTTAGTCACGATAATCACCATACCTTAAAGAGGCTTTTAGGTCTAAGCCTGTTAAATCCCAGTGATAGTTTCATAGCTGAGTTGATTAGACCTTCATAACATTAAATTCATGGTATCTATTAAAGATAATAATGCAACTGAACTGCTGTAAAGCGTAAAATATCACAAAACTAATAATGTAGTTGTATGTAAAAAAGAAAACTATTTTACGTTTAACATGTTTCGCTATCAGACAAACCGGAAACAACCATATTGAAGTCCAATGCAACAGGAAATGTTGCTGTTACTGGCGAATACATTCTTCTCACATGTAATGTTCCACAAGGTGCTGCTAACCCACAGTTGATAGAATACAGGTTTTACAATGCATCCAACTTGTTACAAGACTCCCCCAGTGGGGAGTACGTTATTGCTAATGTTCAGCTTGCAGAAAAAGGAC
>JAOBRB020410676.1:0-10121 GCA_027575285.2 Zoanthus pulchellus | reverse complement strand
GACTTTTGATGAAGTTCTCAACACCCACTTGCCAATGAGTATCTCTTACTATTTCTTAGTTTTTTGGAGAATTTTGCATTTTTTTGTACATAGTCACAAATTGTTTTTGCACTATACAAGAATGACAAAAATGAATTTTGATCAGTTTCTTGTATCTCAAAACATTATCCGCTTTATCTTTTCATTGTAACCCTTGGGAGAATTTAGCATTTAATAATAATTGTTATAGTCACTTAGTGTACTGTATGTTGCATTTTTGTTTGATTGACTATTCAATATAAATTATGTTTAACTTTAAGGAATTAAAATGCGTTAGTTCTGATTTTGTAAGGTTTAGCTGATAGAGAAGATGATGAGGAGGAATTGCCAGAAGAAACAGATTGTGATGAAAACTGGGTTGTACTTGATGAAGTTGAGGGGGATGAATCCAATGAAATTGATTTGAAAAATGTGGAACATGAAAGTAAGTTTGGCTCCAAGATCGAATGGCTAAATTTTAGTGTTAATTAAAAATTAGGATAAAATTAATCATTACTGATAGCTTTTATTATTGAGTATGCTGCAAAAGCTGTTTGTCAACAAGTGCTAAACAATTTTTGTAGTATTAAAAAAATGTTGCTTCATGTAGTTTACCGTTTTGAAATTGTCCTACTTAGTACTAAATTTATTTATAACCATAAACTAACTCTAAATGAACATGACCTTTGAGTCAACAGCCGTGCTATTTCAATTCCGAAAAAAAGTTATTGAAATTAATGTTAAAAGATTGTCTTAAGCAAATTCTAGTAGTTTGTGTTTTTCAAATATCGTAGGTTCTTAAGCTTTTACTTCATATATTGTGCATGTTAGGGGTGCAGTAATTGATAATAGCAAAACCATGAATTAATGTATGCTTGAAAATAAGTAAACAAAAAACATTTTTAATATGAGTCAAAACCACATTATAGTTGTAAACAAGAACTTCTGCATGGATGTTTCGTACAACAGGTTCTTCAGAGGTTTTAACTCAGACAGAACAGGAAACAGAAGATGATGTTAGTGACAGCGACATTATTAAACAAATGTTGGCAAAAGAGGAAGCTGAGCTCAATAACGACAAACATGTTGAAGGAACTAGAACAATGATTTGTGAGTATCCTGTTAAAAAGATGGATGATAAACCCACATCCTCTACTGTTGTGAGTGTAACGACTGAAGCATCACCTAATGAAACTGTGGCAGAGTCATCATCATCAAAACCTCAAGGCTATCCTGTTTCAACTACTGGAGCTTGTCCATACTGTTCGTCCTCAAGTGTTAAGTATATAGTTGTTGTTGATAACAAAACAAAGGATTCCCAGTTGCCACAAACCCTACAGATTTTACTGAAAAAAGGGAAAGCGTTTAAAATGGCTAAAGGTGAGAAAACTGAAAATAACTTAAAAATAGATTATTTTTAACCTGTGATTTTAAAACTGAAAGACTAAAGCAAAGTTTTCTATGTTATCAAATACAGATTGCCTATGTCAGTATCATTTTGCATAGTAAAAAGTTAATTGAATATATTTTAAAATATATAACTGTGCTATATATTTTTTCATGTATAGCTACTGAACTCTCAAATTTTATTCATTTGTAACGTTCGTTCTTTCATTCATCCATTCAAATAGGCTTGTGGTTGTATATGAACTTGAGAATGTGATTACAGTAGGTGCAAAAATATTTCTTTGAGAAACTGGTTTGTTTGTGTCTACTTAGGACCAAGCCAACCCCCCTCATTTCAGTGCCAATCGTGTACATATGGCTTTAATCTGAACTGGGCCAAAGTGAACTTGGAAAAAATCTTTGAACTAGATTTGTGCACTGAAAATACAACAGTTGATAGTACCAATGACAATTCTTCCAGGTATGTTGTGGTTACTGTATATATTAATCTTTCTTACTTAGACGTTTTGATTGTGGGTTATATTATTGAATGCATATTTTCAAATATTAACATTTACCCTCATTTATTGTTTGTGCAGATATAAATTGTTGGAAGAGCTCTGAAAACTAATAATAACTTACACTATTTTTTGTTCTGTTTTAGGCACCATTTAGTCCATGGAACCTATTATCAAACTACTTCGGAATCAACTTCTTATGCATCAAGAGCTTCTGCAGTTGCAACCGAAACAGACACTTTCAACTATGGAGTGTCATTGCCACATAGTTTCCCTCCACAGAGAGTACAAGGTTTCAATGAAACGCCTCGCATGAATTATGCTTTAGAAGCATATAACATTTCTCCATATCACCACCCACATCGTTTCCGTTTTCACCACTCATTGCATAGCCACACTTCTGGTGGTGCTACCACACGATTTCCTCCACCAAGAGGTTTAGCCTCTGAAGAAGCATTCTTCCCTTCAGTTGGTACTTACTACCCTAGAGCTTCACAAAGAGGTGTTCCCTGTTCAACTTTGCCTTACACAGTACAAACCGGCCCTCCACCTAAATTTCATGGTTCTTGTTGGCCCCCTCCCCCAGATATTCCTCCCCACCACAGCGTTCCTCCTCCTCGTCTGTTACGACCTCCTCGCTTTACTCCTTCTGGTCTTCCACCGCCACAACATGCTCGTTTTCGTTATAATTTTCCTCCACCTGCTAGGCTGCGACACCATCCTCCTGGCCACATTCGTGTATCTGGTTTGCCTCCCATCCCTGGTCGTTCTTCCATTGGTGTTCCATTTCCTCCTGGTGTTCCACCTCCCCCAAGGGTTGCTTCCTTACCTAGTGTTTCACGTCCGCCAGTTAGTTCTCCTCCTGCTGAACCTCCTCCTCCAGGTGTTAATCCAGTGTGTGATGTTCCACCTCCCCCTGGTGTTGTTCCAGCTTCTGCGGCTCCTCCTCCTTCAGGTGTTCATCCTGTGTCTGATGTTCCACCTCCCCCAGCTTCTGCAGCTCCTTCTCCCCCAGGTGTTCGTTTTGCATCTGATGATCCACCTCCCCCCGGTGTTGTTCCAGTGCCTTCAGTTCCTCCTCCCCATGGTGTTAGCCATGCATCTAATGTCCCACCTCCTCCCGCTATTTTACCTCCCATGGGTGTCAATTTGGCTCCTGGCATTCAACACACCCCAATTGTTACTCCTACTCTTAATGTCCCATCTTACCCAGTTGCTCCTCGTATATCAGGTATTCGTTTTCCAAATGTCCATCCTCACGTCATCCATCCTCATCCGCATGTTTCTTTCAGAAGTTCTCGTCCGACTGGTGTACCTTCCGTTGGTCATTCTGAAAATGTTAACCCTCAGGCGAATCTTTCACCAGTTAATCAGCCACGTCATTCAACTGTTAATCATGCCTCAACATTTGTTCAATCAAGCTCTTTACATTCTCCTTTCTCAAACAGTACTGAAACAATACGAGATTACCAACATTCATTAACTCACTCTTGGCAAAGAGCTGATGACTTTGAACAGGAAACCAATTCATATTCTAAATCGGCAGAAATAAATAAAGCCGCAGCAGACCGGTTTGAGTTTGTTTTAAATCAAATTGACGTTGTTCGATCCCAAGTTTCCCGTATAGAGAACGATTCAGGATCATTGGCTGAAAACAATGAAAGCAGTTCTGACATGGTGATGAAACTTCCTGGAGATGATGCACTTGTAGATAAAGGTATTTCTGTAAACGTTTTTCTCATTTTACTTATTTTTGTTATTTTAAAAGATTGTTTTTGTTTTTTGTATACGACAACTGATAACGCGGATAATGCAATTTTAGTTCTTTGGTTCGCAAACAAAATTACGTAGTTGTATGACATTGCTTGAATTTATCTCTTGTTAAAAAAGGTATTTATCACTATTTTCGCTTTGATATTTAAGCTAAACGACTAAAACTTTTATATTTTTAGCATATTGAAGTCTTTATAATTTCTTTAAGAATAATTTTTCCTCGGCGGCTATAAGAGTATTTGGGATCATCTTACATGTTGTTCAAAAAATAGGTCAGGAACAAACTGGATCAACATTTTTCTTTCATGTTTTGTAAAAATTTGAACGGAAAACATTATTTGGCATCTAACCTTGCTGTTGTTTATCGTTATGCACCTTTCTTATCCTTAGCTGTTTGTATGTAGTTTATGCTATTTTAATATTTCAGTGTAATGTTAATATCATACAGGTTTATTACTTTACTTGAAGTTTAGTTGTCGAAATTTGTGTTCAACTGAAGTTTGTTTTGTTTTACGTTAGTATTGTAACGAAATTCGGGGTTGAAGAAGAATGCATTTAGTTTATTCCCTCATTTATCCAACTTCATTTATGAATGTTATTTTTCAGATTATCGAGCTGTCAATCAAGATAGCTGGAAAGACGAATACGTGAAAAACTACCATGAATACACTCAAAGTATGGACATTTCTGTGTCCGATGAAGCGGTAACACACGTTACACTCGTGCCTTCCGATGGTCAGTTGACTAAAGATTTAAACAAATCTGTAGCGGGTCCTGTCGTTAGCAGTGATTTAAACCTCAACAAAGGGGAGAACAATTTAAAGACAATATTAGAGACTAGCTCTCAGAGCCCAGAGACCGAACAAGAACTAACTGACACTAGTAATTTATACAAAGGTGGCGCACATGAAACAACAGGTATTTACTAAATTATACTAAATTGTATATTTAGGATGCTTTAAAGTACACCCTGTTAGGTTTTGATTTATTTTTTCAAAGGATATTGTCTCTTCTTGTGACATAAATGGCACAGACACGCCCATCGAGTTTTAAACACCTTGCATCGTGTTACAGTTTGGTTGGTGGTCGTCTTAAATGCAGGAGGGTGTAAAATAAAAGTGTGTGTGTGAGAGAGAGAGAGTGATTTGTAAGGAAAAGAAAAGAATGATAAGACGAATTTATGTTATGATTGGCAGTAATATCGGTTAGTAAGTTATAATGAGTTTAGCGTGCGTGTTCCTGGAAGCAATAAGTTTACTTTAAGTATGGCAAAACATTGGAATGCGAGTAGAAGTAGAAGTGAGTATGAAACTGTTTCCTTCATACTAAAGAAGTTGATGCAGTAATTTTTGGAAACGTATTTTGAATTTAAAACTGAACTGTAAATTATCGCACTCTATACTAACTGTATAATTTCTTGCTGAAGATTTTGCAGTGCAAGATAAGACATCGAGTAATAACGTGCCTTCCAAAGAAAATATTATTCATAAAAGACAGACGAGGAAAAGAAAGACAAAAAACGTTCCCAAGAATGTGAACCTTCCAGTTCCCGAGGATTCGTTTTCTTCCTCAGAAGAGAAAGCAAATGATAATGAAGAGGAGTCCACAATCTGTTCAGTTCCCATGTCGAAAACGGATGGTCATCGTAAACAAACTAGTGAAGAAGCTAAAAAGATGACAGCTGACGTTGCTGTTGAACAAATGAAAACAGAACAAAAACCGGAGGATAACGCAAAGCCCCGAGCTAGAAGAGGAAGGCCTTCAAAAATGAGGAGACTCAGTGAAGAAACGGGCGATAGTCGCAGTGGTATAGGCTCGGAAAAAGAGAAACAGTTGTCAGCTGAAAAAGAAAGCGATATCTCTTCCCCAGAGATAACAAAACGAAATGTTCAGGACGTGAATGCCGATAGTCCAGAACTTATCCAAACTGATATCCTAACTAGAGATCTTTCTCCAGAGGCTTCCGTGCGCATTTCCTCTGAGGAGGATATTCAGACTCCTACAAGGAGGGCAACACGCAGTCAGAGTAAGAAACAAAAGGGTACGGTAATACGTGGCATCCGAAGAGCTTTAAGAAAAAAGTAGACTTACCGGAATATGCGGTTTCTTATAGCTGTTTGCATGCATTTGGCGACACTCCCAACCCCTATTTTCACCTAATTTGAATATGTTTAAAATCACTTTATTGATTTTTTTTTAATTTGAAGAGTTACTTGACCTAAGTACCAGCTTCTGCTGCTGGAAGCTAACCTGTGATGCCATAGTCCAGGTTGGTGAGTGGGGGGGGGGGGGGTCTGAGACTCATATCCCCTTATCTAACTAAAGAAACCGAAGAAAAGAACCGGCCTCGTGGGCCACTTGGCTTGTAAAGGATTTCCATTTCAGATAATAGGAGATTTTTCGCCATTCCTGGTTATGATTGCTTTGGTCCATTTTTAAATTTGATCGTTTTTAATATGTGGCAGACCTGTAATATCGAACTTAATGAAGCAGTCATATTGTTGTTTTGTTTGTTAACAAAGGAAATGAAATATAAATATTATACACTTTAAAACGAAAAGTTATTGCTCTATTCTTTTAAAATTTCTTTTGTGCATAAACTTGACCAGTTATAGTCATATTTTCTGAGTGAAACTCTTAAGGATGAAATTTTTATTACATATCAGGTTCCAAGGTTTTTCCGAAACTGGTGTCTTATTGCTGTAAAATATTTTATAGTTTCAGAAGTTTTAGGAAAAGTCAAGCGATACTGGTTAGCCCTAATAGGAATTGGAAATAGGTATAGGAAACACTAGTGTAGATAACTCGGTTAATCAGATTTAACTATTGTTTAAACACCATACCTGTACTAAAATTGAAACTAAAATGAAAGTTGCGAATTCTTCGTGTTTTGTTCCTGGATAAAAGAATTGTAACGGAAATTGTGTCTTGTTTTATTATCAGCACTTTTTCAGTTCAGTTTGAAGTTCGTTAGTAAGAAAGTTCCGTGTTTTTAACTTAGTTTCAATTATGATATCAATAATTAAGGAAAAACTTTATTATTCCAAATAGATAATCTAAAGTTTATTTCAGATGGTTGTGTAGATTAAAGTGTCTATATGGCGAAAAATGCTTTTTCGATTTCGATACCTGTAGAATGCGTAAACAAGGATTCTAAAAACAAAATTCAATTGCGTGGCATTTTCGCCGCAAAATCAAACTTTAAAGTTCCCCCGCCGACCACGCCCAACGAAGATGGCCGGGAGTTGCTAAGTCTGGAAATACATTGCAACATTAAAATGAACAATCGAAAATTCCTGAAGTAACGTGATAGACTACGCTGGACCCAGACTCGGCAACTCTCTTCCATCTTCGTTGGACGTAGCCATGCAGCACAAGAACTTCACAGCTCCATTTAGCGGCAATGAAAATGCAGAATCGAAAAATTTTTGCTGGAGTATCTTTCTATTCAATATAAAGATATCAATAAAACAAAAACTCTGTTGGCCGTATAGACACTAACGGCTATTTCGCCGTGACTGACTTCAGTGAGCTTGCTGTTAGCTAGCTTTTGAAGAAAGTGTATCAAAACTAATAGACATTACTTTTAAGGTAAACATTTTTGTTATACTTTCTTCAAAAGCCAGCTAATAGCTAGCCCACTGAAGTCAGGCACGGCGAAATATCCAAACAGAAATAACAAATAAAAAAATAATACGAAATTGTTTGCACAAGCAACCCAGTGCTTGCTGTGTTTTCAGTTGAGGTCGTTGGCAATAAAAGGGCGTCATAGGCTAGTAAAAAGAAAATAATTTTGTCGGTTTTTATGCTTTCGTTGTTTTCAGTTGTTTGCAACTTTGGAGTTATCTTTCTTGTTTAGGTGCATAATGTAGTCTTGCAAAACGTTTTTAGACCCAAGTAAAGTAGGGCGTCAGTCGTTAGCGAAGGTATTTAGTGTCAAAATTAGTAATTTTGTGCTTTTATTAAAGTAAAACCCAGATTTCCTTTGCCAGCACACAAGTATTACTGATCATTGTTTTGTGTTGTTAAACAAGTAGGGCAGTCAGCTTTATCAGCTTGAGCTGTTTCTGCTGTATACCAGCTCTCTAGAATCTTTCTTGTATGATTGTTCGCTTTGTCAATGATCTTAGTGTTTTTGAAGTCAATCGCGTGGTCGTATGTCCAAGCGCGTTTGGCCACATTAGATCCGCTATTAAAAATCTAGACATTCCTTGTTTTCTCAGTGTAGGTCCAAAGCCAATTTTCACACGGGATTCGATTGACTACGTTGCACTGTTGTTCAGATAGGGCCGGAATTTCGGAACTTGAAAATGCGATTGAAGTGTGGATAACAGTTCAGCGGAGACTTAGATATGTTTGAGAATTCTTAAAAGAGGTTCAGTAGTTCCTTTAATATATGGGAGAACAACAAATTTGTTATTCTCCGGATCTGCCCATCGAAAAAAACATAAGAACTTGGTGCTTAAGTGTAGGAATAAGATTAGGAGCGGCATTAGTTGAAAGTTTCTTATTGAAAATCTCAGAAATAGTTCTCTTTGGGTAATCATTAGAGATACGAGATACGGTTAGTTTCAAGGGCTTTACCAGATTTTGAGTTGGGAAGTTTTAAAGCCGGCTGTGTAGTAATCTGTTCGCTGCGTTGACTTTTTGTTTATATTCACGATGTGAGTTGAAATCCAAATATCTATCGGTGTTAGTGGGTTTTCTATATATGCTGATATCCAAGTTTCCGTTGCCATGTCGTGAAACAAGAGTGTCCAAAAAGTAGAGTTGTATTAGATTCATGTTTAATAGTAAAAGAGATATGAGGGTCAATAGAGTTCAATATGTGGTGAAAGGGAGCAAGTGAATTTTCTTTGATAATACGGAAAACATCTACGAAACGTTTGCAGATTTTCGGAGAGACAGTAGCCAGGTTTGTGTCCGTTTCTTCGACTTCTAGCAACAGGGCTAACGGCGCTTATCGCACTTATGGACTCGCTTGTAAACAGAGTCTTTGTAAATAAAATAGCTATCTGAGGAATTATTTAACTTGTGCTTAGTTACAGAATGTGAGTAGTTTATGTGCAAATACACCATGCACGTGCTGGTGCAATATAATGAACGGAAAATTTGATTAGTGTACGATGCGAAGCCAGAGTGCAAATGAGAGTGGATTAAAACCAATTTCGAGGTCATTTCATTGTTAACATCTGGTTGCATTTGTAAACAAATCACAAACTGAAAGTAACTAAAAACTCTTAATATCCAATCTGAGCAATTGTAATTTCGGTTTTTTGTCGATTAAGGATTGATCTCCCTTGAAGAATATAAAACAGGAAACTCCTCAAGAATATCGCAAACTGCTTCAAAAGAAACAAATCTTAAGTTTATTTTAAAGTGCTTATGACATGGGTTTTTTTTGGAAGTTTTTTAAACTTTAATGTATTCTTAACCATAAACCGAAATTATTTTCTGCCTAAAATCTTTTCCTGTCGTTTTATTGCGTGTTGAAAATGTTGATTTTTGCTTTTAAAAAAATTATCCGCCGTCCGCGCGGCCAAACCACCGCCTGTGACGTAACATTGTTTGCAAATTTTCTTTGAAGAAAAGAAAAAAACAGCGATGGAGAGTAAAACAACAAAAAATAGAGGAAGATATTGCATGGCCGGAGCGCCGAATAAAGAAAGCTGTCAAAATACAAGCTATAGTGATGGCATAAGATTGCAAGTTGTAAACAATGTGACGTCCTACCAGAACCCAGACTCCGGACAAAGTTTTACTTCAAAATTGTGTTTTAAGACGCAAAAAACCGTGGTTAGATAGTCTAGTCTATTAGTCTTTCTCAAGTATGAAATGTGAGAAAACGCGAAAAACAAAATCCGTGTCATATACACTTTAAAGACGATCACTAAAAATCGTTTAGGTTGACGTAAGCAGTGATTTGAATTTTATGAAGAGTGGTCCTAATTTATGCAACAAAATGGTAGAAAAGAAAACCCGAAATCACGTGATCGATTCTGACCAATGCCATGCGCGTATCTTTTATAATGAACGAAGGTTGCTTGTAAACTACAATATACCAATTCCTCAAAAGGGGTGTCTCACATCTTCGTCCATTACTGACAAGGTGTCATTTGTGTAAGGACTAACTCTTTAAGGTAAATTTTTAACTTAATGTTTGCTAAAATCAATCAGCTGGAACTTAAAACAGAATAACAAACTATTCGGAAATGTTGATATTTAACGTCAGTCGCAAAGAAACTGTGGTTGCCTGTTCGTCGAATTTGTTATGTGATGACAACCAAAGCGCCTAGAAAATATTTTGGAGTCGGTTTCGCGTTAGGATTGACAATTATAAAATAATTTGAATGGTACGCGCGTTCTGATTGGTTGAAAAACCGTTTTACATTATAGTATGTAAACACGGTTTCTATCTTCTTTCGT
>JAOBRB020410584.1:0-10122 GCA_027575285.2 Zoanthus pulchellus | reverse complement strand
GAGGAAAACCGGAGTACCCGGAGAAAAACCCTCGAAGTCAGATTGAGATCGACAAATCTCAGTCCACATGCCGAGCCAAGGAATCGAACCCAGGTCGTAGAGGTGGGAGGCACGACTGATGACCACTATGCCAACCTGACTTCATGCTGATCTATTCTTGGTCTCCTTCAGTACAGGGCAATAAACCATCCATCCATCCATCCATCCATCCATCCATCCATCCATCCATCCATCCACCGAGCTATTCTCGCTACAAAATTGAATCCTGACTGGGTACAAGTTTTGGTGCCGTGACGTCAAAGGGTGTGTATAGATTGATAATGCACAGAAATACCTTCATTATAACTGGTGTTTGTACAATTAACAATGCTTAGAGCGCCAGGAACACGATATTTCCCTTCACTCTTTTTAATACTACCACATTCACAAACTAATTTATCTACATGCAAACCTTATGACGTAGAAACCTCGGTCACGTGACTTTTTGACCGAGCTGAAAGTGGGACAACTTTTAGCGAGGTTAGCTAACTCCAAGGTCTTAAAAAAGGGCTTTTTCAAGTTTTTTGGAAAAAATTTCGATTCATGCACCCTGAACCACTGATTTATGAAAAATAATTCGTTTCATATGCACTTTAACGAGGCTGACAACATTTTATGCAACTTTTATATACCTCATCCAGTTGTCCTCTTAGTAAGGTAAATGACTCCAACTGTTGCACCATAGTCTTGGCTTCTTCAACCAACCTGTTGTGAGAAAGAAACAACTTCTCAAATTTTGTGCTGGGAAAAAAACTCCGAGGCAAGGACAGGAATCTGACTACCGATTAGATGTTCTAATCACTGAGCAACCGAGACTCACATGGGATGCCGCGTCACAGGTTAAAGAAGAACTGAATACTACAACCAACCTATTTTTGTTTGAATCGAATCTATTTGTGTGGTAGATTAACACTGTTAAGTTTGTTTTAAAAAGTACTCACACCACATTGAGAAATTAACCATAGAAACGAAGAAAACTCTCAAAAAAAAAGGTTTGATAACGTGGCCGCATATGAGCTTGTCAGCGGTGTGATATGAAAGTAGTTAGTTCGCTTCGATTTTTTCATGACACCACTTATTAAGCGGTTGATCAAATTTTATCTATTCGCTACAAAACACCAAATTTTTCTGAGCTGCTCGGTAACCTTCATAAAACTGTTGTACTTTGGGTTCAGTTCTCCTTTGAGTTCTTACAATTAAGTCTATTCCTGATGAACATACATCTTTGATTTGGTCGCCTGATATGTACGATAGTCATAGAATGCTGTATCACTCTACTCCTAAGATGATCTTTAAGTAACATGAACACTTTCTTTTTAACTTTGTTACCAAGTTGAAAACATTTAGGCATAAAAATGAAATTAAATCAATCTAGTGTGTTGTTAGCACAGTAAAATATTTTGCAAGAGTTTCTCAGCACAGACAAACAAGACAGGCAGATAACTCAAATTAAAACGAATTTAGTCGACTGTGATGAAAATAAAGTTCTTAACTTCCGAAATATCAATAAAGAATTTAAGTTATTTCCTCAAATATACACACAGTAATATCAAAAGTTGAGATTATTGATTCAATAAATAGAGATTTCAAAATCAAGACCGTATCACACTATGAAACGAAACACTCTTAAATATAATATAACAATTTTCACGGTGACGTTGGTATTTTCATGACAAAGTTTATCTTTATACTATCGAAAAATTGGTTTGAACCAAAATAATAAAGTATGTTATCAAAAATAAATCAAACAATAATGGAAAATTTAGTTAAATTGCAAAAGTTTGATACACATTATTCAAGTGTCGTTGTTTAAACCGTGGAGCAAACCCACCATCATGCACTGTACAAAAATGAATACCTGAGGAATGATATCTGGGTTTAAAACAAAAAAATACTCTTTAACTCCTAAAATTAACAAAACTGCTAAAAATTGCAATGAAAAAAGGCTTATGTTTGAAAATCTTTTTACTCTTTCTACTTAGCACTAATGACGAATAACTCAAACTTTCAGTTATCAAAAAAGTACGCCTGCTGAGAGGTGGTCATATTTTAAAAGCAACTTTAATATAAAGTCCTCTATACTTATAAACAAGAATTACCTTTCAATTTCAGCATCTTTTTTCTCAAGTCTTTCCTCCAGAGTTCGAATCTCTTCTAACAACGCCGAATTCTTACTGTTTGCATCTTTTAGCTGGTCTCGCGTTATTGCAACGAGAGACACAAGTTCCTTTGATTGCTACGAAAAGAGATTCGTTAACTATTGTTAATTTCAGGCATTTTATGAATGGCAAATGTGCCTTTTTTACGCATTAGAAAGCATTTTAAAAGTTAAGGTGTTTGCGAAATAATTTCAACAAATTTAAAGGCCTTTACACATAAAAAATTGTGCACATATTTTAATAATAACGAATGATTTCTTTGTTTGAATTGTTCAAAGCTTATTCAAAGTTTCTTTCTCACAATATATAATCTACAAGGTCAAAAATCAAATGTAGAGATCATATCCCATATTTTCTGAACACCTTTTAAAGTTTTTATTTCAACTGAATAATAAAGGCCCGTTTAAACGGATCAAACATGTTCGTCAAACTTCATCAAACATTGTTGGACGCAACATGTTTGACCCGTTTGAACAGCACAATCAAACATGTTGGATGGTGTTGGACGAGGTTGGATGAAGTTTGACTTTGTTCAAACTTTTCATCAAACATCGTCAAACATTTACGCTCGCGTGATCAAAAATACGTAATCTTGTTAAAAAAAATCATGGGCCTGGTACCGAGATCAAATATTGATTGACAGTGTTGGATTCGTTTGAACACTCAAGCATCAAACACTGCATGATCAAACACCGTCCAACACCACCTAACATATTTGATGATGTTTGACCAACATGTTTAATCCGTTTAAACGGGTCTTAAGGAAAAAATGATAGCAAAACATTGATTTTCATAAAAAGGTGAGTAACATATTCCCAGGCTCCAGCTCTGCCGTCCAAAAAGGGTAGGAGGAATATAAGGTATTACGATATAATACTGCGGTGCTCTCCTCAGAAGTTGACAATTCTTTATATAGATTCATTAATCTTAGTAATATACAAGATTGAGGCAAAATTGTTTTCCACTGTATTGACTAAATGAGTCAGTCCTAAATGGATAATATCACTTACTTCCACAATTGTATCAAACTGCCCTTTATCACTCCCTGCAATTCCTTTTTCAGTGCCTGCTTGACACATAAAAATTTCCTTTACTTTTAATAAAACACTTTCAATTTCTTCGGAGTTTCTTTGTGCTGTTGTCAGCCTTTCTTGCAAATCTTTCTCTCTGCCAGCCACTTCTTTATAAGCAATTTCGAGTTGCGCGAACTTTAGGTTAGTATCTGATAGTTTCCGTCTTGTCTCCCTGTTTGTTTGTTGTAGTTCAACTAAACTAGATTCTAATTGTCGATTCTGAGCGCTTTTGCTTTCCAGCCCTTTCTCTCTTTCAAGAAGTCTTGATTTGAGCTCACTTTCCAGTTCCTCGAATGATCCGAAAACCATTCCGTTTAATTTTTCAAAAGACTCTTGCACAGTTTTCAAGATGACTTCTTTTGCTTTCAAGTTTGCTTGAACTTCTAAAAGTATTTCCTTGTGTTCAGTTTCTCGAACCTCAAAAGAACTAATTTTGTTCTTGTATTCTTGAATTTTATTTTCTTGTTCCTCTTTAAAGTCTACTAAATGTCTTAATTTGTCTTTCAAAGCAAGATTTTCAGAGCAAGTTTCATTCCGTGTACGTTCCATCATTGTTAGTTGTTTCTCTAAGTCAATTGATGACCTCTGAGCTTCATGGGAAGACGCAATGGCCATATTGATATCTTCTCTTAATTGCTTGATTTCAGCGTCACGTTCATGTAACGCATTCTCAGCCTTAGTCAAACGCCCGTTAAGTTCTTTTGTTTTTGTATCAGACTTCTTAGCTGAGATAATCGATAACTGAACCTGTTTCTCGTGCATCTGTTTGACTCTGAGATCTGATTCTTGAATTGCATACTTTTTCTCATCTTCAGCCTTTTTTAGAGCATGATGAACTTTTGCAATCTGAGATTCTTTCTCGGATTTCCATTTTAGTATCTGTTGATGAATGCGTGACAGATCCAAAGTCATGTCACTGACTGAAGGAACGTCTGCGGCGGAGTCAGCAATGCTAACAGAATCAAGAACGTCCCCGTCATTCGTCTCCTTGGACAAAGGACTTTCATTCACAAATAAATCTTTCAAAGCAGATATCTCAGTTGAAAGAGCTAGGAGCGGATCAGTTCTTTCGTTCTAGATAAAAAAAACCCACAAATTAAACTGTTTTACCTCTAAACGAAAAGCTAATGAAACAAGTCACTTAATTACCAAGAGCAGCATTTGAAATTATCTGTATAAGGAAATATATTGAGAAAAATCAAATATGCATACATATTTAATTCATAAATTTGTAAAAGATATAAAATAAAACATAACAAATAACCCCCTATTTTACTGAATATCAAAGTTATTAGTGATAATATTAGTAATATTAACCTACAGCAAAAGGTCGGAGCGTTAGGCTCGGATAAAGGTATCATTTGACCCAATATAAACTTTAACATGGCTGTTTTTTATCTAGCTTCTTTATATTGGCAAATAGAAAACTGAGCAGACAAAATAACTATAATGCTGCTGGCAAAAATACCAATTCAGTTACTGTTCATCGTGTGCAAATCTAAAATTGGTTTCAGCTTCATAAAATCCTGTGGTTTTCATTCCTGCAATTATCTCTATTTTTAAATAAACTAGTGTTCTTTCAGTGATTACTGAAGCACATCCACCCTCCAACTGATCCTTGTCTTTATTATTCTGAGTTGGGTTGTTCAATAACCATTTGGTAGTTGATAAATGTAGGGTAGCATATCACACAGGGCTTAGCTATTCAAAAGTTCATTATCACTACCCAAAGTTAAATATTTGACTCATGAATTTGTTTTCTCATTAACACAGACAGATTATATTTGAACTGTAAATTGGGGATACACGAGTTTTTCATTTTGGAAACAATGGACAAAATTAATTTCTTATAAGAACCGGAATCTCGTCCTTAGACAAGAAATTTAGGCAGTAATTTTAACCCAGACCTAAATTAACCCATTATTGAACCCAACCATGAAGGATATAGACAAGGATCTGTTGAAGGGTGGATGTATGTGCTCCAGGAATCACAGAGATAATAGCAGGGATCTCTCACTTAGAAAAGAGTCTCGCCGCCGCCTGGTTAGCCCAGTTGGTAAGGCACCAGTGTATTGTGCAGGAGGTCTCAGGTTCGATTCCCGGCCGGACCACCACTCAGGGTCTTAAAATAATTGAGGAGAAAGTGCTGTCTTTGCTCTAACATCTGCAAATGGTTAAACTTTCGCGTCTTTTCCGATATGGACGTTAAACCGTAGGTCCAGTATCTCGATCACTCTTTCGAGGGACTTAAAAGAACCCATACACTTCTCGCAAAGAGCAGGGTGGTGATCCCAGTGTTGTGATCTGTTTCTTCCATTGAGGGCACTTCTTATCAGCTGCCAAGTTGAGCCTTAACATGTGAAAAGCTCCAGCGGACTTTCTAAGACCCTCAATTTTCTGACCTTAACTGTCTATGCTTGTAAACAGGTTCTGAAAAGCCCTGAGGGGAGAACTTGTATATGTATATGTATATTATTATTATTATTATTATTAATCTCGGGCACAGCCACTTAAGGCTGATCAATAGCAACCAAGTGTTGAAATGGAAAACATGAAATATGGAACAAAATTGTTTTGGGATAGTTACATCTACATAAACATAATATCAACGGATGTCTTGGAAAGGATCAAGTATGGGCATTGCGCTTATAAAATGTATTATGAAATTTTACGGAGATGATACTGTTCACTTATCAATGAATCTGTATTGGAATCGTTTGATTCATGATTAATATTTTCACATACTCGATAGTCAATACTTGTCATACTGCTCACGCTGCTGCGCCTTCCAGAAACAGAGCCATCACCAAACGATCTTCTACAACGAAATAAGACTCAAAAAGTTAAATAAGCATTTAATGTTATTCTTCCAAAATCTTGTTACACTTGTAATAAAGCTTGAACTCGCCCCTTGTAAGATAGTGTGGATTTTTAAATACAGAAAAAAAATTTGCTTGCGCTATATGAAATTCAGAAAATATTTGCTTGTAGAATCCGAAATCAATTTAAAATGTTTGCTTGTGGAATCCAAAATCCTTCACTTTGCAAACCGAAATCCAGTTATAGGAACCTACCGAAAAACACACCTTTTGGAATCCACAATCCCCTGCGGTGGACGTGGTATTTTCAATCCTGCCATTACGTTGGATCAGAGTCCACCTCAGGGAGTTCAAAATCCACGAGCATTACAAATTCCCACACATTGGAAAACTAAACCATTTTCGAGCTTATTTGCTTGATAGAGTTGGCGATTATCACCGTTATCTGTAGCGTTAAGTCTCTCATTCCCCCTGCATGGTAGACATGTCGAATGTTTGGTCCAAAAAAAAGCTGATACATACGCTTACTGACTTAGAAACAACAATGGGGAGCAGAGTGAATAAGAAGAACAAACAAATATATTACAAACATGGGAACGTATAGCTTTGGTTTAAAACCTTATTTACCATGCAGCTAATAAGGCAAATAACAACACATGGTGTAACTTTTGAAGCAACTGTTCAGGTCGGCCAGGGTTTTGAGATATACGGTAATTTGAGGTATTCAATATTAGCGGTAAGGTATTTTACTGCTAAGATTGGGTAACTTGGACTAATTCTAGGTAATCTATTTAAGTCTATCGTATTTTTAAAAAATTAAAGTTACATGAATTTTAGGGTTTTTTTTAGTATCTTGTATATCTTTTTCAAGTATATTGGTATTCCACTAGATAACCCCCCCCCACCCCATCCTCCCTAGCCGACCAAGACTGTTGAAACTCCATAAACTGACAACTCAATTTGCTTGTCCTGAAAAGCAACTAAATGGAAAAAAACTAAAAATGGTGTGTAAATGTCAAATGCCTCATGCAAGTCAAAACCTTGACATTTTGACATTGCGAGGGAGCGTGAAGCAACCCAGCGGGGGGAGGGATTGTACTTGACACCGTGATTTGAAAGACACGATTTGAATACGAACAAAATGTGGCTGTTGAACTTGAACGAGGTCACGTGTTCCATACTAGCTGGGTAACTGCAACTTAAGCCTCGCTGTGAAGTGGAAGGCACCAAACACTACCAAAATCAGCGAAAAATGGCTTACAAACATATTTCAGTGACGGGACTTTTACAAACGAGTATAACTACACAACATTACAAGAAAATGTGCGTAGACCTTTTTCATGTTTGTAAATGCATAGAATACGCAAAAATACGTAGAGTAGGCAACCCTGTAAACAAGTTTTGCTGCTTCCCGTCAGCCAAGCTCTTAAAGAGTAACAATACGAAGAGTGGGCAGCGCTGCAAACAAGTTTTGCTGCTTCCCGTCAACCAAGCTCTCAAAGAGTAACAATCCGTAAAATGGGCAGCCCTGGAAACAAGTTTTGCTGCTTCCCATCAACCAAGCTCTAAGTGAGTAACAATACGTAGAGTGGGCAGCCCTGTAAACAAGTTTTGCTGCTTCCCATCAACCAAGCTCTCAGTGAGTAACAATATTTTATTGACGGGTAAATAATATGTTATTGATCGGTAAATAACAAAACCAGTCTCACACTGTTACTTAGTTGTTTTATTGGTAAATACAGGAAGAGGAAAAAAAACACTTACTGAAGCAGTCTCTAATCCTTTTAATAATCAATCTGAACTGACTATATTTCAAATGATTGCATGCATGGATTTATGAACATGAAGAAATAACTTAAACAAACGGTAAAAATGTAATATAACTGTGTTGCACATGCGTGCTGATAATAATGCAGGCACTAAATAGAGCACTATGGCGTCACGGGTAAGAGGGACTAAGCCCGTACTGAAAACCCGGCCTTAAAAAAAAGAGTGAGCCTGAATGTTGTAGCAACCCTGGACAGCTGTTTCGGCCTCAGGCTCAGATTCCTACACAAAATACAAAGTAATGTAGAAGCGTAACGCTGCTAACATTCAGGCTAATTCTTTTTTTTAAGGGTTTCAGTACGGGCTTAGTCCATTTGACCCGCGAGGCCATAGTGCCCTATTTAGTGGCTGTTTTATTATAAGCATGCATGTGTAAGACAGTTATATTTTATATTCCAGCCACATCCCACAAGCGTTAGGGTTCTACTTTACTTTGTATTTTGTTTGGGAATCTGAGCCTGTTTGTTAGCTGTGTTGTGCTGATGAGGCCCAATAAGGCCGAAACAGCTGTCCACGGCTGCTAACATTTAGGCTCATTATTTTTTTTAAGGGTTTTCAGTATGGGCTTAGTTCCTCTGACCCGCGAGGCTGTAGTGCCCTATTTAGTGGCTGTATTATTATAAGCAAGCATGTGCAACACAGTAATATTTTATATTCCAGCCACATCCCACAAACGTTACGCTTCTAAGTACTTTACTTTGTAAACATTTAGTTATGGTACCGTAGTTTGTTTAAACAGAATAGAATATTTTCATAAATAAAGCTTAAACAATACAAAATAAGCTAGTTTTTCTTCAACTGAACAATCGCTAGTACTAACTTTAGGAAGCCGATGAAACTTGAATATTAAAATTGCGAATGGTTGAACTTTCAGTTTTCCGACAAATCACGTAGTGGAGTTGTTGCAAATTGCTTCAATTTTTTTTAACCTTTTGCATTTAAAAGTTACGTTTTGTGATAAGTTACGTTTTTGTAGTTAAATTCTCTGTCAAAAGTTGTTGTTTACATTTTACATTATTTTGCGTGAAACAATGTAACATTTGAGTTCATGTTACATTCCACGTCCATTAACGCATTTTGTGGCATAAAAGCGGTTACTTTGTTAAATTTTACTGACTCTGTACAGATTAAACCAATATAAAAAGATCATATCGAGCCGTCTCAATATTCTGACTCTTCCTTCTATTCTGATTGATAATAATTACCCTTTTTTGGAGGATGGAACAACCAACACTCTTAGCCACACTAACCTTGAGAATGCAGGCCAAGAGATGTCCAGGTCATGACCCGATGAAGATAAATCAAAGTCAATATCATTCAGGTCATACAGTTTATTTACCATTGCAGTGGACAGTGAGTTGTTTCGCAAAATGGCATCCGGTTTGTACCATGACCTGTAAGTAAATGGCGCACTTAAATGAATGTTCGTACGTTCACTAAACTAAAAGTAAAAGCCAGCTAATTAACAATTATTATTGGATGAGGTTGAGCATAATCAAGGCCAAAGTTTAAGTTATAAGTAGAAGCCGAAGGCTGAGGCGGTTAACACAAATTGAGGCCTTGATAATAATTGCTATCATGCGAAAACCGAATCCAATAATTGTTTTATTATGCATATTCCCGAGTTGTATCTGCCA
The DNA here is from genome assembly GCA_027575285.2 of Zoanthus pulchellus. Taxonomy (NCBI): domain Eukaryota; kingdom Metazoa; phylum Cnidaria; class Anthozoa; order Zoantharia; family Zoanthidae; genus Zoanthus; species Zoanthus pulchellus. The sequence goes on along the minus strand of JAOBRB020410584.1, from coordinate 568 downwards.
AGACAAAACTGATCAAACTTTTTGTTAGTGTGTTAGTTGACGTCACTTCTGCATGCCTAAATCTATTGTCTGTAGGTATGACATCATTTTTACATATATAAAATCTATTTTCTGCAGGTATGACGTATGAGAGACAGAGCAAGAAAGAATTAGCTGCGCGCTTATAGCCAATCAAAATCGAGTTTTTGACCCCAATGTATATATCTTATCAAACATTAACTACGGGTTGCTCAATAAATGGCCATACTTTTACTATTATAAGTAGAAACCACAACCATGCAGCTATTTCTTATCAAGCCTTAAGAGACAACCAATAGCAAATAGATCCTCAGAATATATTCTGTAAACGAAAATGGCAATTTATAGTTCTATTTCTACACTTGGTTGCTTAATCCGTTTAATAAGTCTAATTTTTTTCATTCTTATTCTTATCATTCTTATTCTTATCATTCTTATTCTTATCATTCTTATTCTTTTCATTCTTATTCTTATCATTCTTATTCTTATCATTCTTATTCTTTTCATTCTTATTCTTATCATTCTTATTCTTTTCATTCTTATTCTTATC
>JAOBRB020410409.1:0-5000 GCA_027575285.2 Zoanthus pulchellus | reverse complement strand
AGGATCATTCTTTTCAAATGCAAAACACAGAGAACTAACTACTTTTAGCAAAAGGTCAAGAGAACACTGAACCATGAATAACAGCACTTAATTCTACTTCATCACATGTCAGATTTTAAGCCAATTACAATGCGCTTAAGAAACCAATCAATCAGATATCATTAACCATATCTGTGCAAAACAGAACAAGAGTTTGTTATCCATTATGTAGACCATGTAAACCTGAGTTTAGACTGGCTACGATGCAGGCAAAAAATACTGATACAAAAATTATACAGGCTAAAAAAAACTGACAAAATAACAAATAATAAGTTTAAATAAAAAATTAACTGGTTAAAAACAATCCGAACCACTAGAAAATTTTGAACCTCAAAATGTATAAGCCATTTTCACACTCATGCGCTTTGTGTATTTTCCACATTTTTGCGGGCCACAGGTCATTTAAATCTCACGGTTAAAAGCATGTAAGGTGTGTATTAATTCCATTATCAGATATTTTCATAGCTATATACAATGTTACTTCTCATTGTCTTATCAGGATTACAGGCTACCAAGAGATTTTTAAAACCTACGTATGGCCCACCAAAACAGAGAGAAACACACAGTGCACATAAGTGTGAAAATTGCTTGTATTGTAAAAGTCTTATTTCCTTAACTTGAATGTGCTTTAGGCAGGATATGGAAACCCAAATCCTCAAGTTGTTGCCCAACAGCCAGTACAGTTACCAAAAGCAGTTGAACTTGGCAGGCAGCCTGTGACAACTGTCTGCCCAAATTGTAGAGCAACCATTGTTACAAAATTGTCACGCCATCCTGGGACAACAACGTTTGTTTATTGCTGTATACTCTCTTGTTTCTGGTAAGCTTTTAATCTTTAATGTATACAAGGTCAGTTTTTGTGATAAGCTTACCAACATCGTTACCATAAAAATTGGATGTCGCATTTGATCAACCACTCCAAGGCTAGTATTCAGTCAAGTGACAGAAGTTGATAAAACATGCCTTGTTTGGCAAGCATGATGCTTGTGTTTGTTTGTGAAATACATGGATCAAAGTAGTTGCTTTTGCATTTTTATACAGTCATCAACACTGCAACAAATCTAATTAAATATTAATTAAGTCACAGTCTTTTTAAGTGGATTTTAATAAAGGTAACATTTTAATATAGCATTCTCAACCTTTCTGCTTGTAATACTTATATTGTGTTTGCAATTACTCAAAATTTATGCTTTAAAAATCAAGCTTTAAGGCTTTCCACATGGATGTATCATGTACTTTTTTTTAAACTATGCAAGATCAACAAAATGTAATCTTCTATCCTTCCTGTTCTTAACTCAGTATTTTGTTTTATGAATGTAATTTCTTAAAAAAGAGAAAGCTAAGATAGATTATAAACTTCTACTGTATACTGTATTTCACTGGCCTATGTAGCAAGCATTTCCCTTGATTTTTGGTAAGATTTTCTTTACCATACAAAAGTTGGGGCAAGAGCGAAAACTGAGTTGAGGGGGTGGGGGAAGCTAATTATATTTCAAATGTTCTCTGTCCCTTCGTAGCCTGGTGAAAAACTTGGAAAAGTCTATAAATATTCTCCAGCAGGTAAAAACCCTTGATATTTCTTAGGGTTTCATGGATCTGCTCGAGGATCATATTCCCCCAAAACATTTTCCAGAGCATGTTCTGTTTCTTAAATCTGGAATAAATCAAAATAGATAGAAACTTTTACATGTCAAGAAAACTAGCCGAGGGGCAAGCCCTCTACTAATAGGGGACACCTACATTATGATAAAATAAATGAATTAAATATATACAATAATAAATTGATAAAATTGATAAAATCCATAAAATATTACAAATTTTTTAGCTAAATACTAAATGCTAAAATTATTTCTGATTAGTTATCAACTATTACACAAAAAACATCCAGCTCTGTATCCATCATCAAAAAGACTCTGCTAAACCATTACAGAAACCAGTGATAGGTGCTGACTTCATGGGTCACTTGCCTCTTTTACAGAGAGTTTTGCTCAGTTTTCAAGCACCGTAATTACATAGGCAATAAATGGAATTTATTTATTAATTTTGCTCTTTCTATTCATCCAAAAATAAAATGTTTTTCCAATTAAGTAAACAGCTTTAAGACTTTGTTTTCTCTCAACAGTTGCTGTTGTTTGCCTTTTTGCATGGATTGCGCCAAGGACGTTGACCACAAGTGTCCTAACTGCAAGTATTTGCTTGGAACATTCAAGAACCCAGTAACTGGTGATAGAGGTGGTGGAGATGGTGGTACATTTAAAAGTGGCTGGGATCGTGCAGGTCCCGAATTTGGTGGTGGGGCTGATGACGGAGAATGAAAAACTAGAACACTGTTTCTTAAAGGGGCTAAATCTTGCTATTTTAGCATCTTACTAAAATCCCAAATAATTTTTATGTCTTGGCCCTAACTGAATTCCAAATGTAATGTTCTATGTTTGTCATTTAAAAGTTATGTCATTTGTTGCTACATATAGCAAGGATGGAAATGGATTGAAACTAGAAAAAGTAGGGCCAATCTTTTCATGTTTCAATTCTTTTTTCTGTAAAACATTTCCTTAGATATTCACGTCACATTTATCAGAAACATTCTGTTTTTTAATTTAAAACCACTTAAGTAGAGCTCTGTCTTCCCATGCCATACTGACTCATACATGTAGCTCATTATACCTGTTAACATGAGACAATTTATCAATAGCGGTAGATTAGTGTGAGCTGCATTGGTGTTTCTAAGGAAACAATTGTGATTAGGGACTTTAAGATGCGAGGACAGTGACGACGATGAGAACGGAAGAAAACAATGGCCTTAATTAGAAAATACAATAGTTGCATGTTGGAATGTTGTGAGCTGACCAGTTGCTCACCGTCGTATTAACTGATATGGCACAAAAAGTTCACTTTTGGGGTTCCGTGGACAACAATGCCAAACAACAAAATCTGGAAGCTTTTGTTTACCTTGGACAATGAACCTTTTTATTACCATTTACTGTTTGAGAATTTTGTACAAAGTATAATTAAATGAAAATTTATCGATGATCTAAACGGAAAAACTAAGCAGGAAATAATATTTCTCACAACCGCCGTCGTCTTTGCTTCCGTCCTCTTTTCTTAAAGTCCTGATTAGAAAGATAGATAGACCTTTATTGAAAATACCTTAATAGCAGCTGAAAGCTGAATTGCAAAGTTGTACAAATTAAGTAATATTAGTAGTTGGTTAACCCGTACACGACGATACTACCTTGGTGCTTTACATATAAGAATCATGATCATTCAAAAATAAATGTTTTGTTTTACAAACTAAAATAAAATCGTTCTTTTTATGACAATCTTCATCCGTTCTGACTTTTGTCAGATAGAATTGCTTGGGTATAAATATATATAAACTGCACTTTGTTACTTACAAGTGTTCCTATGATTGGCTCACACAGAATTGATTGTTACATCAGTCGTTACTTTTCATCCAGGTCAAGCTATTAACTCCTTTCTTTCTAGTAGTGGATTAGACAGATTGGTTCTATAATACGAAAAAAAAGAGTGCAGGCAACTGTTGACGAGAATTTTGATGTTGAATCAACAAAAAACTAAACCTGGTACCACAGGCAGCCAGATCGAACAGTTTAAAAGATAATGTCATTTGTACTGGATTTCTAACGGTTATTCTTGACTCAATTTACTATCAAAATTGTTTTTCTTTGTTTGACAGAGAGTATCCAAAACACAAAAGACAATAAAATGACTGACTGCAAATAACACTTGAGAGTTTCTTGTTTTCTGTGTCATCACAGAGTGGTTTGTCCAGGTCAACCTATGTTACTTCAGTGGGTACCACTATTCACATTCCCCCAGTTCAAAGGTTTGGAAGACTATGAAACTAAAACTTTTGTGGTGGTAACTTTTTCTGTGGTTCCTCTTGTATACAGTAATAGATAGTCTTTGTATTTGCTGACCAAGTAGCTCTTAGAGACCCAAGAAATAGGACTTGACCTGAACTGACACCAGACTGGAACGCAAAGTTATCGTGGATGATGCCATATCTCAGTCAGCCAAACAATGCCTACTGGCATGGCAAGATGTTCTTCATAACCATATCTCTTTGAACAAGATCTTTACTATCACAAACAACAGCAATCAGGGATGGTAATCCTACAGTGGGATTAAAGATCTGAAATCTAGAATGGGATTAGGGATTTGAAGTCTGGTTTGTGTTTACGGTTCTTAAACCTGTTATGAGATTATGAATTGAGTGTCTGATATGGGATCAGGGATAAAGGGCTTGGTGTGGGATAAGGGATTTAGAGCTTGAAATTTGATCAGGGATAAAGAAAATGGTGTGGTCATATCAGGGATCAAGTGCTTGGTATTGAATTAGAGACAGAGAACCTGGTATTTGATTAGGAATTGAGAGCCAGCCATGGGATCAAGGGCTTGGTGTATGATCGGGATCACAATCTTGGTATGCTATAAGGGATCAAGAATCTGTAACGTGATCTGAATCATAGGCTTGGTACAAGTTCGAGAATCACTGGAAACCTGGTAAACCATTATTGGTCAGTATATTGTTTAAATATACCATTTAGGGGACCCACAGCCGCATTATAAGCAAGCTCTAAATACTTTGATCAACTGATGTGATTTCAAACTACTTTTCCATTCCTGTTTGCCATAAACTGATCAGAATGTTGCATATTGCAGGAAGATGTAAAACTGTTTCAACTCTGAACAAAAATAAAAATTAAAATGCCAAACACATTTTGTCTTTAAGCATGTTACTTGGTAATGGTTAAGTCATTTTGATATCACATGCAATTGAAGGTATTGAAGGAAACAGTGGTTCAGATGGCAAAGGCGAATGGAGTGAGATGGTACGGGCATGTGTTAAGGAGGGATGACGACCATGTTTTGAGGAAGGCATTGGAGTTTGAAGTGAAGGGAAAGAGGAAGCGAGGACGACCAAGGAAGACATGGAG
>JAOBRB020410314.1:0-10124 GCA_027575285.2 Zoanthus pulchellus | reverse complement strand
GGTTTCTCTGCGAAGGGACTGGGGCGAGTCTCAAGAAAACACCTTAATTTCTGCGCAAAGTGCAAATTAAGAATTTTATTGTTAGATGCAAGTCAGATTGAGTGATACTCAGTAGTTAGCTTGAAATGAGCGTAAATTTTTTCTTTTGCCATTGTGCGCAGTAGAGTTGCGCACTGCAAAACAGGGCAATGACCTTAAATACTCCGCTGGTCCCAATAGTGTTCTTTCTCCGCCTACTTAAAGATGCTGCATGAATACATTGTGGAACTAACATGAAGTATTTACCGTGCTCGCGTTGCAAACCGCTGCCTTCCTGAAGCACGCTCGATACGTCGAGAAAAATGAATCTTTTTAAGATATTGTGTTACATTTTGTATTTTTTTTTCGTTTCCTTTCTGATTACCCTAACAGCGAATAAAGAAAATTTCACCCAAGTACTATAAAATGTTATGACGTACATGAATTCCAATTTTTTTGTAGTTGCGTGTAGACGCGGGCTATGCTAAACCACAAAACAGCAAAACAGAGAAACAAAACACCGAAACAGCGAAACAACATACATTTTCTAATGCCAAAATAGTAAAACAACATGCTCTTGGTGGTCTTAACTCATTTTAGACACCGGTTGTCCAGTACGGCAAGGAGAGAGGAGCGAAGAGGTATACATTCACAGTGGAAATCTGGAATGGACTGGATTGTCTTGGAATGATATGGTGCAGTACAACGTCGAACAACGTGTTTATGCCAGCCCACGCTCTCCCAGGCCCATGGCGTCAAACTTTCCTCCCAGAGCCTCTTTGTCATGGTTAGCACCAGTTCACATACCTCAAAAGGACCTAATTGATATTCAAGCCACTTGATCATTGAGACAACCATTTTATAAAACCGGAGAAGTTCAGATCATGGCAAACAAACTCACATTTTGATGTATTCAAGATCCCCATTCCTGTTCTAAGACCGTTTGAGATATGAATCAGACGTGCAGTTGATTTTATAATTGCCAATTTGATTCTTTGTTTAGTATTTGCACTTTTTAACCGCTCGCCGTCCTGATTTACTAAACACGAACGGTCTCAGAACAGAATTGGGCATCCTGAAAACATTTGAAAAATGTGAGTTTGTTTGCCATAAATCTGAGCTTCTCAGGTTTCATAAAATAGTTATCTAAATGATCAAGTGGTTTGAATATTAATTAGGTCCTTTTGAGATATGCGTACAAGTGGTAACCCTCTGTCATTCTTTTTATCAGAGGCTTTGGTAAAAAAAAACTTCCTTAAGTGGAAAGTCTTACGAAATATGGTTGTAGTTCCGTAAGGGGAAATGTATTTATATAAATTCAAGATTGATTTCCGCCAATCAGAAAAGCCCATAAATCAGCATTCCAGTCCACCCATTCCAAATTTTATCTGTGAGTGTACCTTCTTGGCATACTGTTCAACTATGCCGAAGTTTGCCAATATTAAATAGACATTTCACTTTGTTATCCTTATTTCATTCCAAGGCAATCCAGTCCATTCCAGATTTCCATTGTGATTGTATACTCCAACCCCATCCCCCCATCCCCCTTCCCCCCCCCACACACGCACACATCCTTCCTTCCCTCGCCGTACTAGACAACCGGAGACTCAAATGAGTGAAGGATATCAAGGTAAGGTTGCTTTAATGTTATGGCCTTAAAAAATATAGGTTGCTTTTCGCTGTTTCGTTTCGCTGTTTCGTTTCGCTGTCGCGGTTTAGCATAGTCCTGTAGATTCAAGTCAGATTTGGTTAAATTATTTGATTAATATGCATGTTTGAGAATGCCGGCGACTAAGTGACGTGGCGCTATCAAGTATTCCTTTTTTAAAAAAAAAAACATTTTTGCAGGCCTGTTTGCTGCATAAAGGTGGGTTGACCCGCTTGACTTGGTGTTGTTTTCTATTTATAGTTGTGTTTGTATGAGAAAGGGAGCCCTCTCGCATTTCTAGATCTCGTATGGCGCAACCGAAAGATTCTGGATGGCCATTTCTTCATATAAGCAAACCGTAATACAACCCAGAAGATTGCATCTAAGATAAATGATGTCATTTAATCGAAGAACCTTAAACAGATAAAAGATAATACTGTATAAACTTGTGAAAAAAAAACTACAGCTCTTAAAACAAGAATGCGATGTCTCAATTTACTTTTTTCAGGGTGTTCAAATGTGATGTATGGGCGGGCGCTTGTCACCAAACGCGTCAAAATGAAACACCATTATTGCTTAGTCCCTGATTTGTCGTCTTAACAACTCCATAATTCACGACAAAGTGAATGTAATTGAAGAATATTTATCTCCGCCAAGGAAACAACGTTTTTGCCCGGGATAGTTTGTTTGTAAGTTAGTTAGTTAGTTTATAGTGAGCAACATAACAAAAAGTTATGGACGGATTTTAATCATGAAATTTTCAGATATTGTCAGAAATAGGACAGGGAAGAACTGATTAAATTTTGAGGGTGATCCGGAAGAAATCCTGGATTCTGGATCACTTTGAATTTTTCCTTAACACTGCGATCACAATTAATTTGCCTGGCGGAGGTTTGCGCCCTCTGAGTGGTTTTCTAGTTTTGGATGTTTTGACTTCTCTAGAGAGAATGTCGAAATAAAAAACAGCTTTAAGAGCGTTATTCACAGCATTGAATTTTTTGCTAATCAATAAAACCGCAATAAAAAATGAAAAGGGATTTATAGTTTCAACTTAGTTTCTTTATCGAGATTTTAAAGATCATTAATTTGACTTGAATCAGTTGAAACTGGGATATTACTTCGGGTAGAGGATACAGAATAAAACAAGGTTTCTGATTGGTTGAAATAAAATTGGGTGAACCTCCATCTCTGTTTTCATTATTTCCGAATGTCGGAGTCCTCTACACCAAGTAAAAGTTGAAATTTGCAAAGAAAAACATTGTTCAAATCAATTAATGCTTTCAATTAATTTTCTTATTTTTCAAGTTAAAAATTAGGGAAATCAAATTACGGTTTTTTTATTAGGCGGATATCGCGGGTCTTAAGCGTTCTTTTTACGTACGAAAATACATTATTACAAGATTAATGAAACTTTACACTAAACTTTTGGCTTTTTTCGAGGCAGGTTAGTAACGTTTTATACAAATATGTGATTTTTTTGTCTTTGACTTAGAATAAAGTATCAACGCCCGCATGTATATCGGTTTTTGCGGTTGTGACAACATTTAATTAGTAAATTAAATTATTAAAATACGTATGTTTATATAAACAAGTATAGTTTAGTGTATTAGTTATTTTATTGAAAAAAAAACAGTTCAGTTTTAACAGCTAAATGTATGACAAACGCTTTATTGTCAGAAAACTTTAACTTGATGTGGCCGGATTATTTGAAAAGAAAAATCGAAATATGTTAGCCATTGAGGACCTTATTGTGTCAGTCCTTGAACTTTACATGAACGCTGCTTTCGGAACAGCTTCAGTGTTTGCTATTATATAAACACTTCGTGAAATGGAAAACCTATGAATTTTAAAAAAAACTCCAAAACCTCAATAATTTTAAAAGTTTGCTAATTTCCAAGCTTAAAAGAAGTTAATTATTCAAACCAATTTAAAAAAAGAAAATATCTTCAAACAACCAAGTTACAAAAATCATCTCGCAGAAAAAAAAGAAAAAATGATTGAACAATTTGCCAGATACTAAAGCAAATAATGGTCAAGTCACTAATACAAAAAATCCATTAAACTTAAAGAATTTATTTTCGTGTTTGCAAACTTTTTTAAAAACGATTTTCCTTGTGTACAATCTTAAAATTGACAGCCATTAATCTTCCAAGTGACATTATAATTACATGTCTTTTGTTTTCTTCTAAAAACTCACGGAAACCAAACAAAATATCGGTAAATACATTTTAAAATTATGCTAAATGAAGTCCACATTTAGAATGGGAAATAAGGAATAACTCTTATGTTTGAGTTCGGTGGATAAAATGGTGGCGGCAAAGGAATTTGGTTTGAAGTATTTATGAGCGGTGGCAAAGCTCGGAATCTTTCGTGGTTGGAAACCAGAAACTCCAGAACTTCGACTAAGTTTCCTTTGTATTCTCTTACAACCACCTCTAGAAGACTTCTCTTCTTTTCTGGAAACAGCTTCAAGAGAATTCTCATTGTTCTTTCGTGGTCAAAATTTGAAAGGAAGCTTGTTGCAAAGCAAGCTGATGTGGCTTGAATTACACGTTCAAATTCATTTTCGTTTTTTCTCTCCATCTTTGCTTTCTTGAATGAACGTTCAGCTCCAAACTCTTGTTTATCGTCTCCTTGCTGCAGCTCAGAACTAGCTTCCCTCTGCGATCTTTGGATATCCGCTATTGATATAAAAAGTATGATTAAGGCAGGAAGTGTATCTGTTTAGCCATTAAGTCGTCGTTTAGGAATTCTTCTTCTTTTTCTATTTGATACAATAGTTTTAAGATTAAGGGTTTCAGTGTGTATAATTATCATTTTGCGGTTTTTTAAAAAAAAACGTTGGAAAACTGTTTCACAGTGTACCATATAGCTGTTAGATTTTTAACTTGTTGATTTAATTGGACTTATAAATGTTTTGATTGAAATTGAACAAAGAATTACTACTAAGTTATATTGTTTCTTAGTTCTACCTCTAAATGTTAAATCAAATCTCTCAAACATTCACCTTTGTGTAGTTTGATTGCCAGACTCAGCACAAGTAGATCTTGCAGTATGATAAAATTTTTGATGATATCATTTTTTATCCACATTTTTTTTTTTTTTGCTAACAATTATTTTTATGTGTGTTTCATGAAACTTAAGTCATTATCTGTTTTAGATGAAAAAATAGCAATTTCAAAACTATTTTGTTATAAACTTTGAGTTTTACAAACTCAAGACTTGATTATTGCCTTAACGACTTCAGCGGAAATTAGCTGGTATAAAAAACCGTTATTGACTGAACGCTGAATTTTTTTTTCTAAAGAAATACCAATTTACCTTTTGGATCTAGGTCCAGGTTTCGCTTTCTAGAAATATTGCTGTGAGTTTCGATGTCCTCCTCAGCATCTTTAGATTTTCTTGATGTTTCGCGGTCTTGCTGTCGTCTTAACGCAATTTGGGCAGCCATGACGCGCTGTCTTTCTGCAATCAAAGAGCAATCGGTACAGACACACTTCAGGTTAGGACAGTAGCGCTTGTGTCCTTTCAGAGGAATAACGATGCCGTGATTTCTGCACCTTGAGCAAGTTGGCAATCGACTGGACATTTTTAAGATGGCTGTTTACAACTGGACTGAATGGCAGGTTAGATTTTAGTGTTATCGGCTAAAGTATTTATACTCCCCCCTCCTTTCAAATGTCCTTAGAAAACATCTAGTACTTGTGTGGACTGTTGTTATGCATTGTTTGAGAGTTTGATTGTTATAACCTGGGAGGTGTGAAGTGTGCCCGAGTGTTAAACAAACAATTGTTTTAAAATTGACTCTGTCTGATGGCGAAGACAAGAAGTCTGACTCTTGCGCTGTTAAACGGACAACAATCAAGCTTTTAGTTTCTTGGTCATAAAGAAACAATGCTCCATGAATAGTTTAGTTTATCTCTAGGTTCTTAAAGAGTTTCTTTATTTTCAGATTCATTTTCTTTCGCATGACAATAAATTATGAGTGACAAGCATAAATGCCAAAAAGCTGCCCTGAATAGGAAGCTGAAAACCATTTTACACCTTCGCCAAGAAACACAACTTAACAAATATAGTTTTTAAATGTAAGAATATGTTTTACTAATTATGTAATTGTTATTATTCTATAGTTTATGGCAGATAAGTATTGCTTAAAAGCATATTTGTTTTAATGTTAAGAATGAAGACTCGTTTGCTAGGGTCACGAGGATAAACAAAAAGCTTTTAGAGGTTATAAATTTTGAAACAAATCTTAAAATATAACTTAACATTTTTGAAGGATACCTAAAGAAAAAAAAGACAATACGGTAATAAATCTAACAGCCAATTAAAGGCGGCCATGACTTCAAGTTTTATAAAACTGGTTTCTGAATCGATCTCTCAACGGTTCTTCTTTTCAGAAGTTGCAACAAATAATTAAAAATACTGACTTTTAAAATATTTTGCTTTATTTAGGTAATTTTTCTTTCTGCAATTTTATGAAATCATTGAACATGTGGGTTGTTTAATGTACTTTTCAAAGTTTTAAGATTGCAAAAAACGGCCTAATCAAAGCATTGTGTAACTCGTTCAATTTTGACTACCTCGGCTTAAGTCAATACATGTGCTAAACTGGAAATTGATTTGATCTTTCCAGCTGCCCCTTCAGTGACAGCATAATGTTGAAGAATTGAACTAAATGCCCTTTCTTATTTTTCTTGTATATAAAAACTACTTCAAACGTCTTTTACCGCTTCTTGTGATGACCAACGCACGCGTGTGTTTTGTTTTGATGACCACTCGAAATAATAGTGTTGGCAATTGAGCAGAAATACACTTTTTCTCTTCGTTTGTTGAGCTAATAAGCATTATAATCCTTCTTCAAATTGGTAGCATTGTTTATTAAACTGGGCAGAAATTATTTCTAGGAAAGGTGATGCCAATCGAAGCTGACAAAAATAACTTGTTGCTGTGCTTAGGCTGTTGGGTATGATTGATACCATCAAAAGCACGTGGAATTAAAACATTCGCCGAAAAAAGCAAAACTCTATATTAATCATTTAACCTTTTGCTGTTTTCGCTGGTGAATCAAGTTTAGATAAATGAAGATGATTTTTTCTTTTGTTTTCGGCGAGAGTATATCTGGGTAGATGGTTGTTTCACAAATGAATAAGACAAATGCTGCATCTTGTAACATAAAGATAAACTGTCATGATAAAACCTCAAAGTACTTAAATTAAATCTTTAAAACAATTTTGAAAAAGTTAAAGAATTTTTTATGACAAAGTATTATTATAAAAATTGTTACTTTTGATCCATGTTTCCCAGTTTAACTCGTAGAAGTAAAATTGTTAATCAATGCAAAAGTAACTATAAAGATATTGATCAGAGAAGATACCTAGTCAAAATGTGTTAGTATAGATGGGGAAGTTGAAAATGATATTTTTGTAAATTCTCGTTCATCATTCATTTGAAGTTGAAACAAAATAGACTGAACAGATTTTTTACATATTTCAAAAAAGATTGAAAGTGATTTAAAAACTTGTTGTTAATTCCAGAATGTGTTCTCTTGTTTATACAGAGTTCATTCATTCTAATCCCATAATCAGTTTTAATTACGGATCCAAATTTTACATTTTCAGTTGTAAATAGAAGAAATGTTTAACATGTAAATGTGAAAAAATAAAACTAAATAAGTATAAAGAGATGTCTTTAAAAGTGAATTAGGAAGACAAATTTGATACTCTCTACCTACCCAAACTTTTAGAAATCTTTCTTTTTAAATGTAGCACATAGTGTTGTGGTTTTAAGATTTACCCCACAAATTGATATCCCCTTTCTGAAAGCTAACAACTAACTATAAAAGAAAAGACAACCTGGATTTTTTTAGCTAAAGCTTACAAAATCTTTTACGAGCCTATAGTGGCAGTGTTTTAAGCGGATGAGTCTTTGACTCTCTATGGACGGGACACTAATCCATCGCACGTTAACTCCCACTCTGGTACTCATCCAGGCGGAAAAAAGGTTGCAAGAAAACTCTCATGCAGCAAAGGAGGGATCGACTTGGTGGTCAAAGGATAAGATCTTAAAAATCCTGTTTACCACGCCTGTCCTGCATAACTAAGTTGACCCTAAATTTCTGTTTCTTAATGCTTTAAAACCGCGCTTCAAGATGTTTCTAAAACTTTCCACTTTTGAAAAAAACCAAAAGGGTGTTCTTATAGGTATATAATCCATGATCCATTCGAACTTTTTGTCTTACACGATTCCGAAACACAATTTAGCATTTTGCGGGTTACTTTTTTCTTCAGGTTAAGAATGTTTAAAAAAACTAAAACTTTTAGTCAGTAAAACATTGAACACATATTGATTTTTGTTTTTTTTTCAAGAAAAGCTGCGACTGAAGACATGAACTTGTTGAGTGTACAAAAGAGTCTTGGGTAGTGAATCTTTGAATCTTTTTTACTTAATTCTTAAACAGGTTTGTTTGAAAGCAGATATTACATGTTTTCCTAATCTGAAAAAGCACATGCTTAATGCATTCGATGAACTACATTCTGACGGTATGATTACAATGAACTAAGGGTTATCATTTGATTGTCATAACAAATTTTACGCGGTATTAATTTGAGAACTCTCAGAAGAAATAGTACATGTGACGTTATTGTTGAACTCATTATCGACACGTGGGACCGCACTACAAGCTGAAACAGTAACTTTGAGTAGCGGTGGAGCTTTTGTGATATTTATAGGATAGTGAAAGCGTTTCACGTACGCGCGTGTTACATGTGATTTAGACAGCTGAAGGTTAAACATTTATAATCATAAATTCCGTAAGAAGCTGAAGTTCCATGAGCAAGAGGTTCTATTAAAAAGCTGAAGACCTTGAGTTTAAAGCGTTTGTTTTTTTGAATTTTCTCATTCTTTTTACGTTTATGATAAAAATCTCACCTTGAATTGTGTAATTCACGTGTTTTAACTATACGTCGACACACTTAAAGGCTATTCAACGCGTTCCCAAATGCAGCTTGCGCTTCAAATCAACATAAAAAGCTGAAAATTGCAAACAAGACAATGAAAATAAGTGTCTGAAAGTCACGTATATAGGTAAGCATTAACAAACGTGCCCACTATATATATACAGTTTGCAGAACAAGGACCTGCTGTTAATGTTCCTCTCCATGTATATATATATATATATATATATATATATAAGCAAACTCAGGACTCCTAGTTTACTTTAAACTTATCTTTTTGTGACAAGTTTGCTTTATTAACTTTTAACACCAAAGCTGTGGAAGACAATGAAATTATTCATTTGCAAAATTAATTCTCATTACATTCCTAAAATTAACTTCCAGATGAAATTTGTTTTCCTTGGTCATTTAGCTTTATTTTTCCTAATTAAACGAACCTCGCTTACTACGAGATAAAGCTCATCATATTATAGCTTTATTTTAACACCAAATGCTCTCCTTTTTCGGATTGTTTGCGCAAACTAAAAAAAATCAAAACAAAAAGAGTGTCTCATTTCACTTTACAAAACGTGCCTATTGTTTCCTTATTAAAGTGATTTTCTCTTGTCGTTAATTCATTCTAAAGTTCTGCAAACTGCCTGCATGAATGTTAAGTATGAAAGGCCTTGGTTGTACTAGCATCAGAGTAAGGATTCTTCCGTCTTTCTTTCTTTCTAAGCTTCTATAGTCTTCTTTCTGTAAAAGTCTAGGGGTGAATTGTTTATTTTTCATCAGTGCCCAGTTTTAGGGTTATCAGTTGGAGGAGCATGCAAAAATTGTGCTCTTTTTGCGCGCGCGCACGAGCAGCTGACAAGGTTTTTTTTGCAAGAAGCGGGTAAGTAAAATACAATTGAATGGCGAACAAGGAGCACTTTGCCGGAGTACTTTGTGAAAGATCATATATTTGAATCTATCTCAAACAGATAACGTGCCTATGAAATATGAAAACAAAATTTAATTAACAGAGATGTTGTGAATTAGCATGCATTTTTCTGATAGTACAGACAGCGCTTCCAAATCATAACTGATTTCTTGTTTATGTAAATAAATACTGAAAAGCAGGTTAACGAGAAACCGAGCCGTGCGAACATACCAAGTTTTGCAAACACATTAAAAGAACCATTCGGTACTCCTCATTTTAGTGGCTAATAAGTATTTTTTTAATGTTGAACAATCTTTATACGCTGCAAATCTTGCAGCCCAATTTTACATTTAATGTGGTCACTAGAACTTCGAGGAATAAGATGTACTTTATATAGATGACGCGTTTGTGAGTCCTTGATTATGGTTCATCAGATTTAGAAGAAGTCAAAGCAGAAGATTTAGTCAGATAATAGTAATTCAATAACTAACTTCTACATAAGTATCAATTATCGGAGATCTAAGTGTTAGGTTTGCAGTGGCCATGTTGCATATAAGTTAACATGAAAACAACTTTTAATGTTAAACACAAATAGGCGGGA
>JAOBRB020410223.1:0-10124 GCA_027575285.2 Zoanthus pulchellus | reverse complement strand
TGTAATTGCACTGTTTGGGATTTATAGGGAGGCTCTCGACCAATCAGATTGCAGTAATTTTACTATTCATATTATTACTACTGAAACAGTAACATTACGGTAATTACAACTAGTGAAAAAGTGAAATCTGTAATACTGTGTAGAATGGCCAGTATTCTATCGCATATGTTAAGCCCTAAATACTGTAAGAAGACAAATCCACAGTTTCCTCCGGGAAAATGACTAAACCACCGACAAAGGAATTTTTTAACTCGTTTTTAGCACATACATCTTATATCCATGAAAGAAAGGCAATTTCAGCAATCTAAACAATTTTTTAATAAGTCATGTCCAAAAAAGAAGAAAATTTTCAATATTTTGCAAAATGGCGTACGGACTTGAAACATGAATTTGAAACAAATGGCCATACGTTTGGAACAATATTACACAAATGTTTTGAAATATAAAACATTTTTCTTCGGTTGTTCTAGGTAAAGCAAACATAAAATATCCAGTGAAACTTCTTTTAATTATATTTCACGGAAAGAACTGTAAAGTAAGAAAGTAAAACACTGCTTATATTGATACTGTTTTGGCTCTAGTCCCATGGTTTACACTTCGACAAATATGCTTTTTAACTTAAACTTGTGTGAACATCCACATTTGGGAAACCTTGTACAATATTTTTAATTTCTTTAATTAACGGCTAAAAATGCAACAGCTTTTGCATAGATACCTTAATAATAAGAATGCTGAATATACCATTTCAAATACATTAGTAGTACCTCCTCTCTGAAGTGACTACTTACCAGTCTTTCCTGGTTACCGTGTGATCCAACACAGTACCGGGTCCTGGGTTATCTAGATTAGGTGATGGCCCATTGCCCTAAACACAACACGATAAGTTAACCATCTTATCAACTCTTTTGATCACCAACTTTAGATACAAATTTTATTGCACCTAAAATGACAGATATTGCTTTTACTTGCTTAAAATGCGAATTTCTCCAAAACTTTAACAATTCATTAGGTAAATAAAAAAATGTCCCTATTTCTTAGCAAGGAGTAGAAATTAGCTATCTAATGAACAAAACTATAATGGCACAGAGCTTTTACAATAATTGAGAGCTATCTCTCACCATGACTGAATGCCATAATTTACAAAAATTCACATATAACAAACAATGTAAGTAAAGAAATACATACCATGACCGAAAAGATTCGAGTATTAATTCGTTTCTGGACAACAACTACAGCCATTTTCGGCTCGTACTTCTCTCCAAATAAGCCAAAACACTCAGAAAGCTGCTGTACTTCATAACCTGCCACTGTAGTCAACTGGCCATCACCAACTCCATCCCGGTAAACCACGATTCGCTCCGGGAGAGTGTGATTCATCTTAAATACACAAAAACGATTCAAAATCATGCAATAAGTAAGATTTCCACGTATTAATCTTTAAGAAACGAGAAAACTTTTATTTGTTTTTGTCTTCGTAAAAGATTCCTCCAACCTGGGATTGGGATTGAAATATGGGAAGATGTATGCTTCACATGTACTAAAATCAGTAACTGTTAACCAACATGAAGCAAATAAAAGTTGTGTGTCGATTTGTTCAAACCTAAAGTACGAATATCGCCAGTTTAAAACATTAAAAGGTGACGTCATTTTTACATCACTTTTAACTTCAGATAAAAAGATGTATTCTAAATAAACATACGTTGAGATATTAGAGGTAATTTCTGAAAATTACATTGAGGAAAGAATTTTGCTAAATACCAATAAACTAACAAAACTAATAAGAAAAGATTGTCAGCCAAGTTTTATAGGTAGCAAGAACAGGAATTACTTTTGTTGTCTTGCATATGGAAGTACTAGACTCCTGTGTGCGATCTGCTGCAAAAACCCAGCCCAAATGAAGAATTGTTTTAGGGTGATAACATACGTGTCTTCTAAAAACCCAGCCCAAATGATGAATTGTTTTAGGGTGATAACATACGTGTCTTCTAAAAACCCAGCCCAAATGATGAATTGTTTTAGTGTTATAACATACGTGTCTTCTAAAAACCCAGCCCAAATGATGAATTGTTTTAGGGTTATAACATACGTGTCTTCTAAAAACCCAGCCCAAATGATGAATTGTTTTAGGGTTATAACATACGTGTCTTCTAAAAAACGTTTAAACGCTTAACTGTTTAAGTTAATACGTCTTATAATATGGCATTATTTTTCTATCAGTAATATTACCTCGTGATATTTCTTCAAAGAAGCAGTCAAGCACATTTTTAGGCCGTCAATGAGCTCCTGGCCGGGAGACTGAAAACAGACTCTGGAATACCATCGGGTCAACGATTTATTTGTGCTGGCTACGAACCCCCCAACTGAACGGCCTCCTCGAGCAGCGTCATGATACACGTCGATACCAACAACCATCAACGTGGACTAAAACACAAACAGAATTTATAGCAGATAGTAAATAGACAAATTTTAAATAATTTTCCAAGATTTGTTTCTGACATTAAAGGTAATTTTTCTTACTACCACACGAAACATTATTTAAAAACTAGTAATAATTGGTAATTAAGTGAGTGCGTTCGATTGGGTGGGTGGGGGGAAGGGGGTGTACGACCTAAGAGGTGATTGGGAATAGGTGCTGTTAGGAGGGAGGGGGTGGGAATCAATTTGTAACAGTCACGATGTTGTTGTCCTATTGTTTGTATATATTGGGTCATCGTAATGGACACTAGTGACAGTTCTTTCTCAATGGGTATTGTGCGTGGTTATTGATAATTGAGGAAAATGTCCGAGGGTTTTCCTAGTTATGTTGACATTATGCAAGCTGTTAATGCACTTCATTTAGTGGGTAAACGAAGCTGATCGATATTAGTCAACAAGACACCACGATCAATTGAAGTCGAGGCATTTTAAGACGGTCGCCCGTACGAAAATTCTTAAAGCGGGATAGCATTAAGCCTGACCGCGCGACCAACGACAAGATTAGGATATGTTCTCTTTCGTCGAACGCAAAAACGACTGCCTAATATAATTTAAACAATTGTTATAAATACCAACTTCAACCTTTAATACTACAGTACGAATTGAATGACAACTGCCGTATAGCTAAAGTGGCAAAGATTAACATTAAACAGATTCTTAACCCTTCAGATATAGATTTCAAACTAAAAAAGAACTATGTCTTAAAGACGAAACAATAAATAAATAATTAATCAAATAAATATTAATTTTTTCAAACAGTTTAACTTGCTTACTGAAGGTATATTTAAGGCCCAAAGTTCTCCACCCAACTTGACATTAATTTGAAGTGCAATCTTCTGTGTGACACTTCGTATTTTGTTCTGCTGCGAGATCGTTCTTGAATTAATGACCTGCACAAAGAGAAGCATTATTAGTGTTTTCAAGTGCAATGTCACCTTTAAGGTAAATCAATTGGAATTTCTTTCATTTACTTTCTACTGTATATCCATGCTATCGAGCCGATATCATTTACCACTCTTATTGCAATTAAATAGGATGTAAAATACTAGGACGCAGTTTGACAAAATCAGGGTAAAAAGCATCTTTACGGCAGTGTTTCTATAATACACACGACCAACAGTAACACACAATAAAAACAGCTATTAATAATGTGATCATAGTTATATGAACCTAGAACATACTACTACAGTAAGATGAAATATGCTGAGGGAGAAGAGCAAGAGTACGCTAGGGAAACAACATGTTAGGTCGAGTTTCACAAATTTCAACCAAAATAATTTCAAGACTTCAGCTTATGTTCTTTCCCTGTATTCAATAAAATTGCAGAACTTATCAACGTATCAACGTCATTATGGTCTGGCAATGACAATAATTGCATCAAATTGGTCTGTCAAAAACACAATTCTAACACTACTTCGTTCCGGTTTTTCATTTGACAATTTGAAAATAAAAGAAATACAAAAGTTCAATATAATATTATTTGTAAAGAACTGAACGAAAAATTCACAAGAGACAATGAACAAATTCAGAAAACGTTTCAAAGTAAAAAGTCTTCATATAGAATCTAAAGACTTAAACAAAAATACATTCAAGGACTTCACATGTTTTCATGTCAGCCTTTGGACCCTGCTTACTATCATTTTGCTTCGAAATTAAGAAACATATTTGTTAAACAATACTTTCTAATGACTAGATCCAATAACTCATTTCCGGATTTTCCAACTTTTACTAGAATACTTTCAGCTCTTACTTACCTGTGATGGAACAGGACTTTCCACGCAGCAAAGTTTTTTGACAGCAGCATAGCGATCATCTCTTGATGTTGGGAAGATAATGACAACAACTTGAACTTGAGGATGCAAACTCTCTCTGATTGATCTCAGGTAACTCTCAGTTCTATCATCATGTAACTCAACGGTCACTGGGTCCGCCACTGAGATACCCATGGATGGAGTAACTTTCTTCAACATGGAAATAAAGTCAAGGGCTTTTCCCTTATCTCTTCTCACAAAAACAACAACCCAATTGTTGAGATGGACTGGAGTTATTACTTGCTCCTTCACAGCATCACGGCCAAAATCAGCTTGTGCATTTGAAGTGACTGAAGTCTTTCCAAACAAAATCTTTTCCGATTGTAACTGACGGCCCTGTACTTTTAATAGGGACATGTCAAGCTTCAGTCCCCAACTGCTTAACTCCTTGAGGGCCTGTACATAAAAATAATATGGCAACAATGACAACAGCTTACTTTGCAAGTAGCTACAACAGTAACAGTGATCATTAAAAATCCAAGCATGATCTAAACGGAACTGATACAGAGAAAGATAGTAATTGTAACTGTTTTATGATAGTAGTATTGGAGTCAGGTTGGGCTCCGCATGTGGGCTGAGATTTATCGATCTCAATCTGACTCAGAGGGTTTTTCTCCGGCTACTCTGGTTTTCTTTCCTCAGCAAATTCGACTTTACGCGAAGATCCGAGCTGCCGAGTGATTAAAGATTAGCCTCTGGCTAGGGAGAATGGGAACCACTTCCTTCGCAATTGACGTTAAATAAAGTATTATTATAACTATACAGTTACGTGTCTTAGATTAACATTTAGACCAATATTAAAACTATAAAGTATGCCTAATGGTTTTTAGGTAATCAAAAGTTAAAATCTCTCTCACTAGACGAATTTTCTTGTTCTTTTCAAATATAACTTATTATACTTAAGCTAGCTGACTTGTTTAGCCCTATATTATGGTTATTTCAGCAAGCTAGTACTAAAAATACGTTTGGTCACTGTTTTGTAAAATTGAATTAGTCCCCTAATGTACTTAATAAAATCATTGTCATTGTCACTGAATAAAAAAAGCATATTTTATAGTTTTAATAACATGACACGCGAAAACCTAAAAGACATTTAGATCAATATATCTAGTTATTGGTGAAAGGTGTTTATGAAAACGTTGAAACTGATCTAGATAAAAATTTGGATATATATTGCTAAAAACTGAATTTTTGACTGCAACTGTAGTCTTCATCAGAGTAACTAAAATATGCTGTTCGAGTGTAATATGCTAAACTAAATTAAGAAGTTACTTTTCCCCTGGGACTTAAACACCCTTCACCACATTATGGATACAGATCGAACATCAAACATAACCAATTACTGTACTGGATTGTGTATGACACATCAAAAGTCGAGGAACGTGTGTTGAGAAAACCCAAGAGTCATTCTATTTATTGGATATTGTTTTGTATTAAATTTTCAAACTCGAATATTGCGTTTCTAGCGTTCTAATTGGTTCATTTAATCTGCTATCAGCTCACATACTGAATGACCATATATGGAAACAATCTGTGAAAAGTGTTACGAAGCAAAAAAATGTCAGATTAAAATTTTGTTGTTATTTTCAAGTATCAATGGGCTTGGAAATTTAATAAAATAATTATTTCATTCGCTCTTGTTGGATATGAAACGATTATAGCCAACTCGCAGCTACGCTCTTCGTAGGCTATTTACCATCTCATATCCAATGCGCGCTCTTGGAATAATTATTAAATATTCCATGCATAAGAAGGCCGAGTTCACAGTAACGCGTCTTGTCTACTGAACGTTCCCAATTCATACTCTCCATATGAAACCTATGGCTGAACAAGTCAATGGAGATTATGTGGGAAATTTAAGAAAATGGTGCAGTTCTTTAGGGTAAAAGTAAATAAAAAAGTGACGAAATAGGTATGTGAGTAAACATGGTATGGTAATGATGAGTTTGGCAGAAAGTAGCAAAGCTACTAGTACGTAATGATACCAGAGAGCAAAGGAGTTTTATTAAAAGTGGGAAAACTATAAAGTAAATAAAAAAAAATGAAATTGTTTTTAGACTAGGGCGAGCATGCTGTAAAGTCGTAAAATATCAAAAAATGAAATGCCAGTATTAGGAAATACAAACAACTTGTTTTTTTAAATATGAGAGCGACACATTTGATACATTGAAATGAGAGCGATACCTGTTGCAATTGGATGTTTAGCAAGTGGAATGAGGCAGTTGAAAGACGGGAAACTAGCTGACATATTGGACTTCGTATAGCGCTACTCACCATTTGAGTAAACAACTTAAACAGGGTTCACACTAAGATTGAGGAATGAAATTCAATAAACTTTCCACGACTTTTTCACGACCAATTGCCAACTGACTTTTCATAACAGTGTGAACCCTGTTAAGATAAATTCTGTTAACCCTTTTAATCCCTGTTGAATTTTTAAGTTCTCTTAACATGAGTCCATATTTTTTATTAAACAAGTTTAAGAGAATTTCACTTTTAATCTTCAGTAGTTTGCTTTGTTTGATCAATTCTCATTTTCTCACTACTAAAAGTTTTATTTTGTTTTTGTTATGTAAGGAGAAGTTTAGTGTTGATAAGTGATTGGGAGTGAAAGGGTTAAGCTTAGATAAATTTTGAAGTTAAAACTTTGAGCTAAATTTTGCCATTTCCTAAGATCACATTAGTAAAACGTTTTTTCTTTGCGTAAAGGTCAGTTTATTTCTACATAGCCAAAAACCACTTTAATAACGCATTTTTTAAGTGCTGCAAATTCTAATACTCAAAGGATCTCGAAACCACTTATAAACCTTAAATGATATTAAAACAAATCTGAAAGAATTCTTAGAATGCAGTTACATGAGACCTCAGTTACAGTTTTAGATATCCACTAGCACGCAACATAACAGATATTATTTTAGTTTCTCGGTCAACCAAACCAACACAAACCTTTGGACTGGAATTGACATTTTGAATAAACCCCCTCATAGCCTCCTGCCTCTTATTTGGCGTGACACGCGTGTGAATTGCGATGTCCTAAAGATGGAATAAATAAAACATAAAACATAACCAACACTAAATTCTCCCAACTTGCTTCTATACTTTTTATAGAACAAGCTTAACAGAATTTACTTTTAAGCTTTTGTAGTTTGATTGATTGATCAATTATCTGTTTCTCGTAGACGAATGTATTATTTTGTATGTGTTATGTTAGGAGAAGTTGGGTGGCAATAATTGAAAGCGTTAACATGTTTTAAAAATTGTTCATATCAACTGAAGCATGTGCTGCACATTTACAACATAAAATTATCAAATATTGTTTCTCAGTTCTGCTAATATTAGAGAGTCAGTAACAGCCTACTCCTCCTAAATTGTTTAAAACCAACTGTTCATTGCACATAATTTAGGAATAATGCCAATTAATAACTACTTTGTACATAGATTTTCAAACAAGTTCAAGTACTGATTTAAGATTATGATTAAGTCTGCTTTGTCTGTGATTATTAATTATATGAAAACTGTCATTTATAAGTATTAGCAAGATTATAATGCTGTATTATTTCCCAGATACCAGAAGCAAACATAAATAATTTGATTTAAAATCAAAACGTACGTATGTAACTGTTCACAAACCGAACTCCTGCAATAATTGACAACGTAATAGTTCAGATAATTGTGCATGCTGCATGAAGCTGGCTCAACAGTTGCTACAATACATAACATATAACTAACAAACCTTCATCACTTTAAAATCTTGCCTCATATTGTCTGTCAATCCAGTCATACAACAAAACTCAGGTATTAACAGTATTTGTTGCAACTTTGACTATAAGAGAACAATTTAAAAAGCAATAATTATTATTACACTGATAGAGGAAGTACTTGAACAGTTTTGAAAAGAAAGTTGAGGTTCGTAATGAGTTTTTAAGGGGTACTCAAGGACTCGACAGTAATTTTTAAGTCTCATCAGTAGTATTATGTTATAAAATGAATTAACCGTGATGGCCTATGGATTATTTGATTAAATTCGAAAATAATCTTTCCTTATTCCAAAATCTAATTACTAAAAAATCAACAAAGAAATTAGCGATTCTT
The DNA here is from genome assembly GCA_027575285.2 of Zoanthus pulchellus. Classification (NCBI taxonomy): domain Eukaryota; kingdom Metazoa; phylum Cnidaria; class Anthozoa; order Zoantharia; family Zoanthidae; genus Zoanthus; species Zoanthus pulchellus. The sequence continues at coordinate 1,746 of JAOBRB020410223.1, read as the reverse complement.
AATTCATGATTCAAAAGTTGCAGTGCAGGATTGATATTCAAGGGGTTTCCAAGAAGTCTGGACTGAAACTTGTAAAATTTAAGGCTTTTCAAGTGCTCTTTAAAAAGTTAAAAAATTGCACGGAACCTGGGAAAAGATGCAAAACAGGAAAATTTCTCACGTGCTGGGGTTTACTAAAGCATCACTCAACCTAGATGATTCTAGGTAACACGATATAAACAACAATAAAAACAGACATTTAAAATAAAAAAGTTATATTTTATTTAATAGTTTGATGAGCAACCTTTGTTCACTGTGAAACATCAGCATCTGTGACTGGTCAAAAGAGATCACATGATTTGGAAGTATACAATGATACCACCTAGAATGGTTTTTAATTTGCTGATTGAGTTCTTCTTAAACTTTAGTGAAGTTAGATTTCTATATAGTGTTCAAGGGAACCTCGGCTGTCTAACAATAAAAAGTTTGCTCAACTTGTGTCTAGATATATTAACATCTCAAATTTGATGGTTTTCTAAAAATAATTCACGCTAAGTGATTAGTTTTGATCGCTGAACTACATGCAGGCTGCTTGTGTTGCAGCAATAACTCCCCATTCATTCAATACTATTGTTTTTATCAAGAGTGGATACTGGAACTGTAATGGAATTACATTACACTTAAAGATGGCAGCCTGCAAGTCATTCTGTGATCAAAACAAGCTTCTTAGCATTAACTATATACATTGAATCATGTAGACATAAGTTGTAGAAAACTTTTACATGAGATAGATATTGTTGGTCTGCCGAAGTTCCCTTGAAACAGAAAAGTCATTAATGATACCTGTGTTTTTTTAGGTTTGTGGACCAGAAGTGGCTGTTGCATATCTCTGATCTCCTTGTTGTATGTTTTCCTAGGGACAGATACATGGAGTTTTAGGAAAGTGGCAATTGCTAAAACTTATAAACTACATAGAAATAGATCGGTTTGATTTCTCAGTTGCTGCTGATTCAAATTGTAGTTAAATATTCAAAAATACTTCCAAGGAAGAACAGATCTTCAAACAATAAACGTTTTGGAAGAATATTCACACAAATAAAACTACTTACCTGTAATAATCAACATATGAAATTTCTTCACCAGAATGAGTTGGAAAGGTGCTCAAAGGATTCTTCCCCCATTCAATATCATCTACTCTGTATGTCTTATTGTTGTATCTAAAGTTTTGAAAATGAACACGACTTAAGTATACTGAAGGAATAAGAACTCTAATTTCTTCTAGTAAAAAACACCTAAACAATTAACCGCTCTATAAAGGTGTTAGGTCTGCCCACATCTGACACCTTTCAAAATTCAATTTCTGAAGCATGATGGTTGTCAAACTTTTCTCTGAGCAATAAAAATAAAGACATTATATTTTATTAATATTAGATGTCTCTCATAAATGTTCTCAAGTGTTGTACCACTACATACTTCCAACACCTCTGTCTTACCCCACCTATTTTCAGGCACCTGCCCCCCATAAAAGTTAAAAATTTCCAGAGCTAAATAGTAATATAGGACAAACAATTACTAATTTGCACTACTTGAACCAACTAAAATTTAAAACAGTTTAAAAATTTCAGCCAAATAAAGTTCCAGTCCACACAGCATTTCACTAAAAGAGCAGTCTTTTTTCCATCAATAATATAAATTATAAAATATTTAAGATAGTACAGTGGTTTCTATTGGCCGAGAGGTGTGTTTTCATAGGCCAATGAAGCATAA
>JAOBRB020410222.1:0-19849 GCA_027575285.2 Zoanthus pulchellus | reverse complement strand
CTCAAATTGTGGAGCACATATATTTAAATCATACTGCAAAGAATCAAACATTTCTGATACAAATTAGCTGTGAAATCATATTTTCATCATATTTGATCAAATTTGGTTGAGGGTATGACGTCATCAATTGGCTAATTTGCATATTCTAAAAACCTAAATATCTCTGGAACAAAAAGAGATATTTAAAAATAGTAAACAGCATTTTTTTTATCATGCAGGCTACTTGTTTGTGTTTTAAAATGGCTTCAATTGAAAAGGTGCGATTTTCGTCATAGGGGCACTTTAAAAACAAAAAATGTTATAATTTCTAAACCCGATACATTTTCTCAATATTTGAAATCATTATTGTGGTGAGCATATTACTCATCGTGTGCCTGGGCTACCTGTGTTTCAACATGTAAAATTCTTGAATTGCTCAGCTAAGGGCCGTACGACCTAAAGTCTTACTTATGGGCGTCAAAAAATCCAAATTCTAATGACATTTTGGTTGAGCCTGCAGGTGACTTATGTTTTATTCAAATCATTTTTGCTTGATTGTCCTGTTTGCCTTTTGAAAAGAATATCTTTTTTACAAAGTGCGACATAGCCGACAACATTTTTTGCATGTTGCAATATGTGACAACTTGTTATTTCTAAGTGCGACAGTACACACCAAATCATACAAACCGGGAAATAGTCAATGCCTGCAGCACGCTTGTTTGCTTGGTTGATGCCAACCACGAAAGCGACATGATGTCAGCTTGAGTGATTTTACAGACTTTTTACTAATGAAAGAAAATGAGCGTTGACGTGCTGAGTATCAATTAACGACACCTAGTGTTTGTTCCAGCTAGATTGCAAACCTATCTGATACTACCTTTCTGACTATTGTTTCTGAAGCTACTGAAGTTTACCACTGGAACCAAATACGAACAGTAAAGATACATAACAAGAGCCAAATACTTCAAAAAGACCGAAATACCAGCAGCTGTTTGATCATTTTTAGTGAATCGTGAAAGAGAATTAAAACGTGCCAAACACCATCTCACGAAGCACCAAATAAAACAAATATAACAGTTTTGTTGGTATTTCGTACAAAAAACATTAAAATCGTTTTACCAACGTGTCTGCCAACGTTAATGAATACCAGCGATAAGACATTGAAATTTAGGAAATATATCAACAAAAAGTAATCAATGATTGTGTAGATTTTGCTGAACTTTAGTTAGGAAAAATAAACTTTGAATTAAGGTGTTTTGATTTTTAATTTATATAAATTTTAAAACCGATTATTGGTTAAGTTCATGTACAAGTAATTCACAGCAAGTTGTTCACACCCTTACTGCCACAGCATTAAATGGGGCACCCGAACAGTTTGAATACTTTTTGCAGGTTGTATGGTTATAGTGCGTACGATCATACGACGTGTAATGAACAATAAAGTGGCAATTCTACAACACAGGATACAAATCAATGATTAAGTGCGGCTGTAAAGATTCATCAACTCAATTCGTCGAAAACGTAAGTCAGCAATTCTTACATTTGTATATATCAACTTTTATGTTTTAAATACGTTTAATAAAGATCTCCTTTTTTTAAAAGTATTTTAAAGTATAAATTACAATTCTACAATGGGGACAATAGTTTGTAATGTAAGCGCGGTGAGACAATATAGATATAACAAATTTGAAAATACTGATAAAATTATTAAAACCTTTTATTAATTATTATAGATATAGCGAAAATTTACCACAATCCCCGGTGGTCATTGCAAGTCAAGTGCATTATTTGTTTCTTTGTTTGTTTTCCTTATTTTACAAATATATCGTTGTTGACTAATAACTTTGTGGTTTGATCGCCAGAATAATGCAAGGCCGGCCACTCTCCGACCCTGATGGCCCACTATATTTTGTCTTTTTGGTGTTTATAGCAACTTTAGGTAAGTTTGACTCACAAAGTATCTCACGAGCAATCTACTTATATTCCGTGACTAAGAAGTCTGTTTCACACTATGGTCACCTAATAGTTCTCGCCAACACACATGCGCATTTGTTCGAATCTTGAGTACCACTCGGGCGGACGAAGTTTTTGAGCCGGTGTTGAATAGCTGTTACCGTAATTTCTTTTTAACCCCGCTTCACTCTTCACTCTTTCTCCTTTTCAGTCACTTTTTTTGAAGCCAGACGCAAAGTAAGTCACTTCTCTCCTTATTCTCTAAGGTTCTTTCAAACTATAATGTTCAGGGGATTTAATAAAGAATTACGCTCGCTCATTCTTCTTAACTTCTACCTAAAAGTGAAAGATAAGTCATGGACAAACAAATTCTCAAGGAACTGTTTGAGTAAGAGAAATCTTTAAAAAAATAATTTTTTGAATATTGATTGCTTCTTTAGATGTATATTAAAAGTTTGTTGTTTTTGTTCCGACAAAGCTCATTCACCAATTTGTCGCGATCTTTGAATTAGCTCCAACAACTCACATAAATCGCTTCGCGATACGTGCGATAGCGGTTTTTCGCGTGAAATTTAACGTGGAATTCACTCGTCAAGCAGTTAATTTTTCTATATAACATACTTCTTGTTTCATAAGAACGTTTTTATTTTAGGGACAATTAACGCTGAATACTCTTAAATATTTTACGGTGACCGCAGAGGTTCTGTCATCCCGCCATGGAGTGCAGAGGGTTTTCCTTCGTGTACTCCGTTGTTCCATAGAACAAAATCAGCCCTTTTAAACACTTCAGCCCTCTTCCCAGTTAGTAATTTAAAGCGTAAGTGTAGCTGTTTTTCTTTTAATTCAGAAATTGTTAAGCATTTCTAACATCATGTTATTGTACGCAGTATCTGTAACACATAGCTATGTTGATGAGCCTACGAATCGTTATAGCGGTTATCAACAACAATGGAAGTTCCTGGAACAAAATGGGAAACAATATGGCCACGCTGACCAGAGGCAAAACTTTGGAGCTAGACAGAAGCAGGTTTTATTTAAAACAGATTGGAGCCCTCAAACAATGCCTTTTTACGGACATGGTCCTTTCGCGCATAAGTACAAATGGTCCAATAACAGGACAAGCGGGATGAAAATTTTCAATGGGCCACAAAGGTTTATTTTAATGAGTAACGAAAGAAATGGCCTCGGTAGCAATAGAAGAAATATTTTCCTAAAAAACAGTCAGAACTCTGTGTACAAAAGCAATAAAAGTGATTATCCTAAGAAAAATGTAGAACCCTTTCAGAGGATAAATCCGCAGGTCCTAAGTTCAAAAGAAAATGAGAAAGGACGAGAATTAAAACTCGCCGTTACAGAAGATTCAGATCCTGTTTACAGAGGATTATTTAAACCTGACAAAGTTATCGGTAAGTATCACATATGTGGCTATGATTTTGAGCCCGCGCTATACCACAGTTGCTGATTGTGCAAAATATTTAAAATTTACAACACAGATTTGCAATCCAGTCCAATAGTCCATCTGTTTACATTCCTACTGATTTTACAAGTTACGAATAGTAACAGTATCAGGGAACAGTTCCTCAAAAGCAGCGATTAGCACTAACCCAGGATTAAATATTTAAACCAAGATTTTCATTCCAATCTCACAAGAAGAGATTTTAGCAGTAATTTTGGGATTAATTTCCTAGAAAAATCCAAACAGTATTTATAAACAACCTTTTACCCTTTCTTAAAAAGAATATTGAGATTTTATTCAATTGTGTTAAAATGTTTACACTGTATACAGGCTGTTTGCAAGAACAACTTTATAAAAACGAGGCCTTAATTAGCCAACATTTAAGAACAAACTTGGGCTGAGACTCCGAATATCTATGAAAATATTTTATGTAAAGACTTACATAAATACTACCTGCAATTTTATTTTCAATAAGATTTAGATTTTTCATACGCTAGCTAAAAAAGGTTAATATCACGTAAATTGGTTTAAAACCACTGCAAAAGCATGTACAATCAATCGCACTGGCCAACGGTGGATCAGACGCGACTCGACGATCGTGAGCAGTTGGTGAATAATTTTAAAGTAAAGTGTTTTTGTCTATAATACTCGTCTTTATTGTTCTCCCCTAAAAATACCTCATAGAAAAAAATATTTTTAAGTTTTGCCAAATTGTCAATTTTGACCCCTAAAAAATACGCCGAGCATTCTTATTATGCCAGCATAGGAAGTACTCACTGGGCTGCATGTGTATAGGCCGTTTAAAAAGACTTAAACATAAAATAACTTTTTTTTAGAGAAAGTAATATATCTGGACTACGAAAGTTTTCAAGGAGGTAAAGTTACCGACAAATCAGGAAAAGGAAATGATGGTGCAGCAGAAGGAAAAATTATATTGGCCGAGTGGGGTGGTTCGTGTGGAAAATCTACAGTAAAATTCACCTCAGGAATGATCAAGTTAGTATTAAAGAAGTTAGGAATTTGGTTCACAGAAACGTATGAACGACGTTTTAGATATTCATGAATAATTAGACATTAATATATGGGAGAAATGAGATAGATAAAACTAACATTAAATGCCATCGGTGCGTTGATATCTCTTAGTCAATCCTAAGTTATCTTGACTTACACATTTTTCCTGCAGGAAGAAGCTAAGTTGGCCGCCACTGGGTGCTAGGGGCAACGAAGGCTTCAGACAGCGACTAGAATAAAGATGATTTGACTTTATAAAAACATTTTTGCTCAAAGGAACTGATCATGGCGCATCTGATATCGTAGTGATGCTATAATAGATCGTGTATTTGGAGTAGAACAGTGAGATAAGGACGACTAGTGCGCTGATACCGTGATATAGGTTGAGAACTGTTGCTCTGGATGAACTTAAAGCGAATGACTTTTTTTATTCACAGAAAAAACGCGTGCATGAAATTAGTTGTTTGCATTTAGTTTCTATTATAATAATTGCTGTTTTGAGTTATTTTAAACGTGTGACCGCTCTTGTTTATATGGGTTAGCATGTTGTATGTAACGTGTATGTTTAACGGTGGTTCTCTTATTCGAGCTGATGAAGACCATTCAACGTGTTCAAAATATAGGCGCTCTTATCTTAAGGTTGAATCTGTTGTCTGCTTATATTTCGACCACATTAAATGGTCTTCATCAGAGTCGCTCGTCATTTTCGCGGCGTATTAGTGATGTAACACGATGGTGGTCAGTTGGACAGCTCGCAACATCCCAGCTTGCATTTTTGTTGTTCAATAATCTAAAAGGCTATCGTTTATTGCAATTCTTTTCCTCGCATCTTAAACTATAATATTTCACTAACTGCCAACATTTAGCCTCACTATCATAGGTTACGGTAAATTGAAGGGATGATGCAAGTTATCAAAGCGACCCTAGTGGTGCTAGTACGCAAATGCTGTTTCAAGTTTTTGTTGAATTTATTACAAAATATGATTTCTGAGGTACCAGAGACAACTTCAATGTAATCTGACACTTTTACAGTTTTTCATGGAAACAAAGATTATCTAAATTCATTGTAGGTTTGATACTGCGACAGTAAAGGGCATGCCAAAGGAGGCTTTTACCTTCATGACTTGGGTTCGTCTCGATGCTAACCACGACAATTCACTTTACTCGAGTGCATCTAACAATGTGCACCATCATCTGCATGTGCTGAAAACTGATGAACCAAACGCCGTGTTGCAATGGACGTATAATAAAGGAAACAAGAACGTGTTCTCAGTTAAGACTGGTAATCTGATTCCATCAGGTATGAATCAACAATTAATGTTGAGAAAAGTTTCACTTATCGTAAAAAAGAGTTAGAAAAAATTGTGAAAGAAACAGGGTTGAATGTTTACACAGCTGTCTCTAGAAGATTTCTGTTTCTGAATGTGGGTGATGATTTTCCTGGAGGGTGTTTACTGAGAAATAAATATAAAATAACTAAAGCCTTTTCAGATGCTACGTTACGGTTACACATACCGCACTGCTGGACGATGCCTTGAAGATTTCATATTTCAATAAGATCATGAAAATATAAAACATTTTAGCTTTAAACTAGATATTTTTATATTTTAAACTAGAAAAATGTACGTCGACAATGAATCTTTTGTTGCGGTTTTCCAGGCATTTGGATCCACATTGCCGCCAGTTTCAACAGTCAGCTTGGAAAAGTGAAACTGTTTATAAACGGTGAAAAGGTTCTAAGCGAAAAGGGTGCAAAAGGAGATGTGGCGTGGGGATCCAGTTTTGTAATAGGAGCGAACGTGAACCAGGGCAACGCGGCAAGTGGTAACCTTTTGGCTGATGTTGATGAAACCTACCTTTTCTCTGGAGCAATGGACAGCATTGAAGTTGAAAACCTTTTTAAAAAATGCACATATGATCCAGGAAGTATGTCATTTTAATATAAATGCATTAAAACACACATGACCAAGACAATACCATAAAATACTAAAACTGTTATTACGGTATTTATCACCGCACTGGTATCAAAATTATTTTCGAAAAAAACAAATAGAAATCTCTACATAACAGAAAGTGAAAAACATAATATTGAAAAAAGTTTGAACACAAAATGCGTGAAATAGTCATTGATACAATAGAGACGTTGCCGACGGTAGAATTAATGAATCAAGAACAACGAAGCAAGAGGTCAACTATGTGGGATAACTTCAGAGAATTTGAAATATCTAGATACTGAAGTTATTGGATGGTTAAAGTTTCTGAACAAAAGTACCGTCCTTATTATATGGATCAAGATCTGATTTGAGCCGGGTTACGAGGAGAAAGATAAATTCTGCAACGTAAGAGGTAGCTCCTTGAGATATTTTGATATTAGAAGAAATATATAATGTTTCAGGGTCTAGAAACGTTTGTAAAGAAAAGTAAACATTATTCCTCAATAATTAAACAATAAACGTAATATATTGATCTTAAGGCACATGCAGGAAAAGATTATTTATAAGAAATGATATAAAAGTTGTTAAACTTTTGGATTTAGAAAAAAACGCGTACGACTGTGTCCTCAAATATTTGATCTAATCGAGCATGAATGAACAACTATTCCTAAAAATCTGGATCGGTAAAGCTCTGCAACAAATATATATTACATATCAAAAGTATGGATGAATGGTGACTCTGAATGGAGTTAAAATTTATACAATTAATTTATCATCGTGTGGAAGTAAGTCTAAAACGTATTGCACTGAGTTAATATCACGTGTTTTTTTAAGGTACTCCTTACTACGTCACAGCCTGTACGTTTGATAAAATGGGCGCAGGAACACAGTCTCGCGTTTTTATAAAATTGTATGGAGATCAGCTGCAATTTGGTGAAGTGAAACTTAAGACAGGCTTCTCAAGGAGATGGTATGTATAATGTGGTCTTAACTTTTAAGTGTGAATAATTTCATCGATGATGTAAAGAGCAACCGCACCAAATTTAATAACTGATTGACCGTTTACTAGTAATATGTCAGTGTAAGTTGATTACCATTAACTTTCTTCCTGCTATTATCTTTACTCATTGTTCATTATATAACTCATAATATCCAGAGCTCTATAACATTCATCTTTATTTCTTTTATTAATTCTCTTCCTTTCCGTTTACCAATTCCTGGTATAATTTTCAGTTCATCCATGTTTTGATCACAATCGTAGTCACACTTACTCACAACACAAATTCATTCATTTCTTTTGCGAGCCTTAAAGATTTCTTCTATTTCTCACTTTTTTCAGTATTTTGTGTTCCAACTATATTCTAGTTCGACAATAAACCCCTTCAATTGTCCACTTATAGTACTCAAACACTACGTACATGATGTAGTAGTAGTAGCAGAAGAAATAAATAAAAAGACGAAATTTTCGTTCATCTCTGTGTAATTTTTATTCAGTTCCAGCCCAATCCAAATATACGCACCAGATATTGGTTCCTTAAAAAAAATCAGCTTACGCAAAGACACAAAAGGTGTGACGTCTAAAGATTGGCATCTAGAAAAAGTAAGTACGAAAAAGTCGTATTTTTGAGACTCTTTAGCGCAATAACTGTGCTCATAGTAAACTTTTCTTATATCTGCAGATTGAAATTAATGTTGGTGATTATTCCAATGGACAAACGTATGAGTTCGTTTGCAACTGTTGGTTCAAAGCATCAGACAACACACTCCAGAGGTACTTGGATGCTGCTCCTAGAGGTATGGGATGTTCTCTGTAGCAATGAATAAATTAGAGAAAGTGTTATAACTCAGTGGGTAGCTAGATTTAACTGACTGAGAGTTTTAGTAACGTATTTACCAAGAACTCGATCTCTAACGGACTAATAGCTATGGCCCGTTCGAATCTTATCCATATGCATTTACTTTTGAAATCGAACCCACTGAAGTTAATCTAGAACCTACTTTTCAAAGTTCTTTCGTACCTCAATGATTTAGTCATTAAAACGACTTCTAATAAAACAGTAATATCTTCCCTTAAGGATAATGTGCTGTCAAATAAAATTGAATAAAAAAACTTTGCTTCACGGAAGCAGTCCTTTAAAATTGTGCCATTTTTTAAAGGCGTAATTTGGGCAAAATATAACAAAGTTTATCTAAACGACAGAAATATAGAGAGAATTGTTTTCGTCTGTACAGTGTAATACAAATACTAGTCTAATACTAATACTAATTCAACTACTACTATAATAACAATAATAATAACAACATTTATCAAGTTCTCTCTATTAACATAATTCCATATTAGGATTCAACATTAGCTCTTGCGATTGTACCACTTACGTATATGAGTTTCTGATTTGCTACATACAGTGGATGGACAATGGTCCAAATGGAGTTTGTGGAGTGGTTGCGGTGGCGGATTGTGTGGCGGGAACAGAAAAGTGCGGACCAAATCGTGCTCAAACCCTTCCCCTAATGGAGGTGGAAATCCTTGTCCCGGAGACAGTTTTGAGACTGAGGACTGTCCAGGTTTATTTAATTCTTCTTTATAAAAGCCATGCTTAGTTAAGTTGAGCTTTCGCAGTAAATAACAATAAAAAAAATAAAATAAATAGTGGATACACAACTCATTAGAATAACAATTCCAAAATGATGAAACAACTAACCTCATTATTTTGTACTTGTTGGTTTATAACGCATTGAGTATGTAATATGCATGGAATGAAACTGTGACAAAAGTATTAAGATGATATTAATTAAACGCAAGGACAGTTTGGAAAAATATTTAAGCCCTTGTTGGATTTGTAATGACGTCACCTCCGAGTAGTCGGGTCAGTGCTCTAACTACTCACTACAGGAGACTAGATGGTGAGCAAGGTGATCACTTTTTCGAGTTCCTAGCTGATGATATAAATTGGTCACTGATAAGTTCTTTTTCATGTAGTGTATCAAGCATCTATTCATTTTATTATTGTTCTTAATCGATGCTGTGGCTGATAGATCTTTTTTATTATATACTGTGAGTCGATATTCGTGTGATAAAGCAGTAAATAAAAATCGTATCAGTGAAGTGATACGATATCACTTCACGACTTTTTTGTCCAATCAAATAGCGCGATACAGATCTCTTGTCCTATCGCTGTTCTTAATTTTGTGACGTCACATGGCAAAGCGCGGGAAGTTTTGCTTGTCAAGTTGCTTTTTCTTGACTATTTTTATGATTATTTTTTGAAAACCTTGTAATGGTTTTACTTTCCTTAGCAGCACTTTTTAAATAATAAAAATGTGCTATTTTATCTGACTCAGAGTATATAATAAACAAATTATGACATGGCAAGAGCTTGATATCGTTTTTATTCACGAGTTTTCGTATCATACCGCTCATTCGCTCGAATCGCGAAGACTCGCTCGTTAGCGCTATGACACGAAAACTCGTGAATAAAAACAATGTCAAACTCTTGCCATGTAATAATCTCTATATATCCCAAATATCACTGACGGCATTCAAACTCTTGCCATGTAATAATCTCTATATATCCCAAATATCACTGACGGTATTTAAACTCTTTAATACGGTCTACTTTTATTAAGTATTTTCATTCTTATTCTTACTCTTATGTTATCAGTGGATGGCGGCTGGGGAGCATGGAGTGAATGGTCTCCCTGTGTCAAGACTTGTGACGGTGAAGAAGTTTTCAGAACGCGAGTGTGTGATAATCCTTCACCTGCGAGGGGTGGGAAAGGTTGTCAGGGTGATGCAAGAGCCACTAAAATGGATTGCACAGAGCCCTGCCACAGTAAGTGTTAACGTAGTTTCTCTCTGTAGTTTGCGGTTCTTCGTCAACTTGTACTTACTATTTTATCTTCATACTCAAAGATTTTTTGAAAACATTTATGATGAAGTATTAAATGAAAATGAAGTCAGGATGATTAATTTCGAAACTTTTGTTCATTGCGTTAATCTGAGTTCGCCTTTTTGTCGAGGGTTTAGAAGAGGAGAGAAAATAAAATGTCGAGTGTCGAGAGTAAAATGTCGAGGATAATTTTTTTCTTCTTTTTTATACTTTTTTTTATCTTTTTTTTTTTATTTTATATACAGATTTTTTGTTTCCGTGCATAAAGCTTTTATAAGTTTTCGTTTTCTAATTGAATTTAACTTAATATAGTTTGATTGTTAAATTCGAAAACTGACCTCCGGGCCCACGACTACAAGAAAATTGATCTATGTCAGTCAATGACGTTTTGAAAACGTGCTTCAAAGTCCTGCAAGAGTTCTGAAAATAGAACTCGGTTGGTTTTACAAACTACGTCTGCTTTTGCAGGAAAAACCTCAGTTACCAACGCGCCCTAGCTTGGCGTATATTTTAGTGGCCTCAAAACAGTACTAGTGCGCATGTGCTCAGGCGCGTAGTTACCTGTACATGAAAAAATTTATTGGAAGCAGGAAAATGTTTAAGGAAATGGTATAAAAGAGCGAAGTTTCAAGTCCGAGTGTCGTTAACATTATGTTAAAGAAGTGAGCAAGGTGATACAATAAGGCTGAGATATCTTCTTTTATTATTTATAATTAGAATTTAGTTTAGTTATGTTGTTATTACTAGACTACTTTGCATATTATCAAATCTTGACTATCTCCGGAACGAAAAAGTATAGTTGAAAATAACAAACAACATTTTGCTTCTAATAAAGATCACTTGTATATGTTTTAAAACAGTTTCAATAGGAAAGGAGCTATTTCGTCACACCTTGAGAAAATGAAACAGTTGTACTAAATAAAAACATTCTAAATAATATTATTCTGGAACATTGAACGTTTTGGTTTCTTTACCTCAAGGAACTTTCCACAGAAATCAAACACAATTCCGCCACATGACTTCAATTTAACAATCCCCAAAGTGTATGGTTGTAAGAACAATAAATTTCACAGATAAACGGGAAAAGAATGTTTAAATTTCCTATAATACCTCTCCACATAAAGAAAAGACAACTCGCCATGTGCACTACTCCACCAAGTAACCACGCTGCCTAACGCCACTTACATCTTTAGCGCACTCCCATTGCCTGCAGTTTTGGTGCAGTTCTTGGCGCAGCTATGATTGGCCCAATAATCCTTACACTACGTACACGCGTCTCTTACAAAAACTCAAGATTTGTATCGCCTGGATACTATCCTTGTACGGCTCTATTATGCTGCCGCATTGCCAGCCTCGCGACTAACTCCACACGATATGTGTTATACAAACTTTATGTTTACGTTAGCTACTATCATTTACACCAAATTTATTGTGTGTTAGCTTTGCCGGTTGACGGAGGTTGGTCGCAGTGGTCATCCTGGTCGGCCTGTGCTCAAACATGTGGTGGGAGTGTAGTATTCCGTAACCGCTCTTGTACAAACCCCCCTGTACAACTAGGTGGTCAGGATTGTCCGGGTAGTGAAAGCGAGAGTGCAGAGGACTGTACAAATCCTTGTCCAGGTAAGCGATTTTAGTTGTATATATTTAGTCATATTTTACAACATGCATAAATTTTTTCTTGAAAAAGCAATTTTCGATTTTAGTTCAGCACATTCGACTGGGGACCCTGTCGTTGGAAAGCAGAGATCTTACCAACTGCACCAACCATTTCCTTCCAAAAAGGGTATGAAAATATTGAACTTCCATGGTTGGTATATAACAATTTAAAATGTCAATAGAAAAATAACTAGCGGTAAGCTAGTTAGTACTGCGTCGGTGTTTCTAAAGAAACAATTTGGTAATAAAAATGTAAATTCTACACCGTAAATCAGAAATAGTTACTGACGTTTCGGACGTTAGTCCTACTCCGACGAAGGACTAACGTCCGAAACGTCAGTAAGTATTTCTGTTTTACGGTGTAGAATTTACATTTTTATTACCACTTTAAAATGTCATTTGTTACTGCAGTGGATGGCGAATGGGGATCCTGGTCTGAATGGTCGGATTGCAGTACATCATGCGGACCTGGGGTAAAAACACGTGAACGAAATTGCTCAAATCCGAACCCAGCTTTTGGCGGAAAGGCTTGTCCAGGTGCTGCGACAGAAGAAGAACAATGTACCCGACGTCCATGCCCGGGTGAGTTAATCGCTGAATTGAATTAGTATTTCGTGTTTGATATAAATTACACATCATCACAATGTAAACTTTTTCACGGAATAAATTAGTTGTATATTCAAACACTTAATACTTTAATTGAGTTTGACAACAACATTAACCAAAAATTACATTACTTTAACGGGATTATACTTTTTAACAGATTTCGTCAATGGAAATTGGGGGAAATGGAATGAGTGGGGCGTATGCTCAGAAAGTAAATATTGTAACAAAGGAACTCAGTTCAGACGCAGATCTTGTGATAACCCACCCGCGCAAAATGGCGGAACACCATGTGCTGGACAAGACACAGAGGAGAATCAATGTCCTACTGAAAACTGTGAACGTAAGTTGCATTAGAACCGCACTCTAGAATTACCATCAACTATTCAATTGTCATCAATATGTACATTTCTTTCAACATTTTTTTTATCAACACTTCTTGGTCTCGAACATGACGCTGTTCGTTTTTCTTATGTAAACAGTGTTTTATAGAATATCCTATACATTGTGCACTTTTCTTGCAGCTGCTCCTATACCAAAAGACGACGAAATAACCCCAGGACCTTCATCCTATCTTGTAAAGGCCTGTCCACAGTCAAAAGTGGCCTACTTGGCAACCGGAAGTCACGAGAAAGAAGTGCCACAGGAAATCTATAAGCAACTGTTTCCAAAACTTGCTGGTGTACTTCAAAGTGGTTACTTTTCGAAAGTTGAACAAGTAACGAGTGCTGGAAAAATGACAAAGTTTTGCTTTGAACCGAAGGAACTTCCCACATTTGGTGAGCTATTTCAGCAGTTTCCTAAATTAAAAGACGCTCCAAAACCTCCTTATTTTGAGCTTCCACAACTAACAGATAGAGTCAAAGGAATCGCAGTCAGTTTCAAGAGCGACGGAACGTTTTATGAAGGTACGAAATCAAATTAGCACGAATATTTCTAAATTTAGATCAAAAACGACGCGGAGTTGCGAGCCCAGGCTTCGGAAACAGTGGAGAGGTTTTTGTCATGCATTAATTGTTTCTAACTTCATCACAAAACCATCAAACAGTGTTAGGTTTCCTCAGAAAATTAACAAAAAACTTATAAAAGCGGAACTGACTTGCCAACCTTGTTAGAAACAACTGCAATGGTAATCACATATAAAAGTTCTACTTGTAATTGTATTTTAATCTATATTACACTGGCCACTGTAACCTTTAGAAAAACTTTCGATGTATTATTTTGTATAGATTTTTTTCACACAAAGGAATGAACGTTACGTTTATCTTTTTTGCTGCTGATCATTACAAGGAGATTTAAATGTATTAGCAAAAAAACATCAATCATTTGGATCTATCTTAGTTCTCATTTCTAGGTATTTGTTGTTGATACAGGTGAGTTTGCACTGAGCGAGGCCGCAAAGTACACTGCCATGGCTAGTGAACACCACTCGGTTACACTTGAAGATGTTCAGTTTGTTTATAGAGAGACAGCAAAGAGCTCTGGTCTAGTTGCTTATGGAAAGGAGCGAGTGGCTAACTCAGTGTTCGACATTGAAGTGATTGCAGGCCCAGAAGGACCTCGGGTTGAAGGAAAAACCAAGAGTGAAACACAAACAGGTAATTGAACTGGTGAAATGGTTCATCTAATTTAGTCCTTACCTTGAAATGAAGAGTCCAGTAAAACAGAATCCACAAACTGATATTTAAAAATAGTAGTATTATAATTTATTTAACTGTCTGAATATAGTTTTAAAATAAACTCGGTAAAAAAAGGAATCCGATAACTTATAATCAAAGGACTATGGTGTCCTATTCAAAGGATCCTTGCCGATCCGGGATCTGTGCAAAAAAAAGAGACCTGTCTAATGGAATCTGTTAACCTATATATTCAAAGAAGTGTAAGCTGGGTATCATCGCGAGAGTGCAAACCGAGGCTTTAACTTTCAGTATTGTTATCGTTCCCTGGCTGTAAAAGGCGGGCTAATAATTGAAGTGGAAGCTCGATGCTCAATGAATATGGTGTGTATGATACTGGTCAAATTTATTTTTAGGTTTTTTTTTTAATCTTGTTTATTTTTTAAAGCTAGTTTGTTTTCAAGATTTTGTTTAAGCTAGTTTACTTTTAAAGACTAAATTATAATATTTGGCCGTGGTGAGATAGCGACATATAAATTTTAAGGTTGCAAATTACAAGGTAAGTTGCAAGGATTGCTTGTGTGATCAAGTGGATAAGAAAGAGGACTAGAGACCCAGAGGTTGGGAGTTCAAATCTTCGTGAGTACCAAAAAAGAAGAAAGGGGGTAGTTGATGATATGAAAAGAACTGAGAAAACCTTTTTTTCAGGCCTGCAACTTGTATATGCCTCAAATAATGGCTTTAAACTATATCGAATAAAAACAAAAGATATTTTTATCATCATTTATTTCATTGATTGATGATTGATTGTCTAAACTGTGTTTTAGTGAGTTGATTGAAGTGTTATAGCTTTACAATTTGGTATCTAGGCTCAGTAAAGCAAAACCAACATATTTCAGTCAAAACTACTCATGAAAAGGTGTTGTTAAAGGGAAAGACCGTGACAAAGCAAATTATAATTTTACGTTATCTTGTGGGCACAGGTTCCTTAGTCTTCTAAAGGTGTATTAAGTTTTCTTGTCAAGATTATCACTCTTACTCACCATAACATGTACACCTTTACAGTTTATTAATTCATCAGGAAAATAATGGCGGACTGCGCGCTGATATTTAAACTTTTTTAATATTTTAAGTTTAAGGGACACCTCACGATTTTTACGCTAGACGCGGTAAATAGTATTTTAAGGCAAAAGCCAAGGAAAGATTGTCTGATAAATTGCTCAAAATTTTTATGTCATTTTTCAGCTTATATTTTATGTATTCTTATTCCATATAGTTTTTTTTAATATGTTTGTAATAACTCTTATATTATTTATACATAGCTACAGATTTGTAAATTTATAGTATCCTAGCTTTATGGCTTAGAAGAGCCACCTAGTGGAACTCATTAAATCATTATCATTATTGTTATTATTTCCACTTTCATAGGCTGACTTTTAATTTGCCACAATAAAACTCTGAGGAAACGAGTCATAGCCTATGACCAAGGGTTCCATAAGATCTTTTCTCCTTAGCCCATGTATCAAGCACCTTTCTCAAATCCTTGCTGTTCCTAACAGTATAGTCTTTCGTAGGAATGCTGTTCGGAGTATAAAGCCCAGGCCTTCAACCCAATCACTAATCTTTCTTGTACTCTACCTTGAGCGCCAACAGTATACTTATAACCTGAGCACTTTTTAAATTCCACATTCTCATAATTTCTCTCTTCAGGTCCAGGTATTTTTCAATTTTTCAACCTCTTTTTCAATAATTCTTGAATCTCCGGGGATAGCGACGTCAACAATGAAACACTTCTTGTCTTCCTTATTTACTATTATAATCTCAGGATTTCTAGCTCTAATAACATGATCACACTGGCTACAGACATCCCACAAGATCTTGATTCTTACATTCTCCACTACATTCTTAGGTGTATGCTTATACCACTTTTCGCTCCACTCTAATCCATATTTCTGACACAATTTCCAGTGGACGGTCTTCGCAACAATGTCATGTCTTCGTTTATATTCCATCTGAGCTAACTTCTTAGAACCACTCACAACGTGAACAATATTCTCAACCTTCTCACCACACAATCTACACAAGGGGGAATAATTATTATTACTATTATTATTATTATTATTATTATTATTATTATTGTTATTATTATTATTATCATTAGTTGCCATATCTTGTTACTTGTTACAGAGGTTATCGAGTTCATCCTGTCCTTCATTCCGGCTGTACCAATACCTGGCCTACCCAGTCAGCTTCCACCCACCGTCAGTAATCCGATGAAAACGTTCAAGGAAGACATTGCTAAAGGAATCCTTGAAACCTTGAAACGTATTGGCCTGTCGAACGTGCCTCTACAACGTGTTGCCGATAGTCTAATAGTTGATAAATTGGATGGCACTACACGGCGACTGTCGGGAACAATTAAATCATCTTCTGGAGGAGAGATGTTTACAGTTGAAATAATAAAACAAAAGGGTTTGGCGGTTGGATTCACGACAAACAAAGTCATGTTTGCACAGATAACCAAGACTCTCTTTAACAAGGAATTGAATCTTTTTGGCAATACACGCGAGGCTTCAGTTAGTAGCATCCATGTTATATATAAAATTGATTAAACTTTACACGTTCTGTTTCTACTAGACAGTATTTTGTTTTAGTATAAGATGAGCGAATATAAAGATGTGTGCAGGGGAAAAGCCAAAGTTGTCTAAACAAAGTTTAATACTTACACAATTTGATGAGCAATCTGCGTTCATTTTAAAAACTGAAAAAAACACGTCTGCTGTAGGCGAGAATCGATGACCTGACGCTATGCAGCAAAAAATAATAGCCAATGGCTTAGTCTTCCAAACGTATAAACCTTCATGCAAATGTAGCTGGTTGTGTTTTTTGAATGATTGATTAAGAAATTGATCTTAATTACTTCAAGATACTGGTTAATTCTAAAACAAGGTATTTGCTTCATTACTTTTACGTAGTAATTTCACCGTTTGACAAATGTTAGTATCCTCTTCGCTTAATAATATATCACTTCATGAAATTTCTGTTTTAATCTAGTTGAACTTGATATACCAATATATAATTATGTACTTGTTTAATTCAATATTTTTTTGTTTTTCAAAACTCTTGCGCTTTTTGCAATGCAGAAAATCCAGATTGCTTTTTAAGAGGATTTTAATGGAACACTGCGTCTGTGTTGCTACAGAAAGAGTTAATTTATAAAAAGACTAAAATTTACACCGTAGTGGAAAAATAATTTTTAGACCAACGTTTTGGCCTGGCGTCCTTCGTCGGAGTGAAGTTCATTCACTCGGATTAAAGACTTTATGTTTTACTACGGTTTAAAATTTATCCTTTTTTAGAAACTGCATAATTTACTTTAAAAAGGACGTAAGACTTTCACTTCACCTCTTGCTGGGTTTGATTTGAATATAAGTAAACAAGTAACTTTTAATCCAGTCTTTAATCCTTAAGTAAAAATCAAAATGAAGGAAAACGCAATTAGTACGGATGCAATTGTTTTGTGTAAAAAACTGCCACGAGCGCCTTCGTAGTTAATAGCAAAAGAGTGCACTAGAATTCTAACGTTTCAGGCGACCTTCGATCCCGCGACTTACCGGTCAGTAGCGCTCTCACTGAACAATGATTTAATGGCTGTTGAGAACTGTTCGTTTTTAGCGGGTCCATCAAAGTCTCATCTATAGAGAGAGAAACTTTATTAAGACTAAAGCATTTATACCGTTTCAGGTTGGACTTGCTTTCTCGACGGAGAAATTCGGATTAAAAAAAGGATCTTTGTTCGCCAATGAACCACTGCAAACTACTATTGGAAAGGGACCAATTCCAAAGGGACTTTATTTTTCGACTCGTTTGAAGATGCCTGATGCCTGCGCTGGCAGCTTTTGTGAGCTGGCTAAAAAGATATTTGGACAGGATACTTGGTTTCAATTTACTGGAACTGTTTGGACAACGTCATTTAAAATAACCGCCGCCTTCTTTGACAGAGTCATTAAAGATGACCTAAAGTTTAAAAAGATTGAAGTGTTTGTTGAGGTTAGTTTTATCTTTTATGAAATGAGGAAAACTTGTGTTGAAGGCGAAAGGAACATAATGGTTAGTTGCAAAGGCGTTTACTGAGCGTACAGTCAACATCGTTACCATGACAAGAGTCATAAAGGTATAAGGTTTCCATTGTTCTTCCAGAGGATAGATTCATCGTTTTGCGGGTTACGGATGAAACTACAGAAGCGTGTTTCTTAGCTTGCATGTATTTACTTTATTTCTGTTTCTTTAAAATTGACAAAAGCCTCATTGTTATGATGTCCCAGCGGTCGTGCCATCAAATTATCTTTTCCATCAAAAATAAAATTGAGATAATAATGATGATAATATATTACTACCACTACTACTACTACTACTACTACTATTACTACTACTACTACTACTATTACTACTACTACTACTACTACTACCACTACTACTAGTAGTATTACTACTACTACTACTACTACTACAACTACTATACTACTACTACTACTGCTACTACTCAGTACTACTTCTACTACTACTATTACTACTACTACTACTACCACTACTACTGTTACTACTACTACCACTACTACTTCTACTACTACTATTACTACTACTACTACTACTGCCACTACTACTGTTACTACTACTACTACTACTACTACTACTACTACTACTATTACTACTACTACTACTACTATGTCGTTTTTGATATAAGCAAATCAAAAGATTCTTTATTAGTCTTTCAAATTTTTTCAAACTCTAACAAAAAGGCACAATATTATTTGGCTCAGTTTGTAAGCAAGTTTTTCTCAATTCGAAAAACTATTATCTCCAGCTAATCAATTTAAAGACATTTTTCCTATTTTATGATTGTTGTTATAAATATATATTTTTCTTTTTTTTCTTTCTTGTTACTGTTAGAATTGTTAAACGTTTGATTCTAAATAAGTTTAACTACAATCGATTGTAAAATTTATGTTTTACTGCAATATGTAAAAGAATTTACATCGTGCAAATAAACTTTATACTTATTTACTTACTACAACTGCTATACTATCTCTTCTACTAGTTGAGTTGATTTATTAACTTTTCCAGATGGAGTTTGGTAAGTCGCCAAATCTGGGCTTTGCTGTTGATCTTAATGTACCAATTAATAGTGGTGAGGTGGAGGAAGGCAATAAAGAGAAGAAAAACAGCGCCCTTGTACTTGGTGGTAAAATGGTCTTCACTGGGCTGGCAGAAATTGGAACAACTCTTAAGATGACCGGAAAGTGGAGAAAAGCATTTGGAATATCTTTTCTTACGGTCGCAAACATTGAATTAGGGTATGTAGCTTATAAGGATATGTCGTTTATTATAGGGTATGTCGTTTGTTAGTAGAGTATATAGTTTATTAGGGTATGTCGTTTGTTAGTAGAGTATATAGTTTATTAGAGTATACATGTCGTTTGTTAGAAGAGTATATAGTTTATTAGGGTATACATGTCGTTTGTTCGTAGAGTATATAGTTTATTAGGAAGAATAAAGAGAAAAATATCAAATATAAGCCCTTGGCGGGATTCTTTCTATATAGATTCTACACACCGAACGCATTCCAAATACATTTGTCAACATATAATAGCATATATGCGTACCAAAAATTACGGTGTTCAACTTACTAATAGAGAAAAATATTGCCCTGGGAACCCCTACAGTTACCATCTATATAACATTGTCCGGCTG
>JAOBRB020410019.1:0-10125 GCA_027575285.2 Zoanthus pulchellus | reverse complement strand
ACCCTCATTGAAAAAATTGCAGCAACGACCATGTAAACAAAGTATTTTTTTATATTAAACTCTTTTTGAGTTCTATATTTCGCCTCAACAACAACAATAATAACTAGACGTTTCTAATAGAAAGTGGAGTGCTGCGAGCTGATGCAAATCTGTTATAAAATTATTACAAAACAGTGAGATAAAAGCGATCTGAAATAAGCACTGACAATTGTTCTGTAGAATTAAAACTGCCTTAATGTTCAAAATACCTCGCTAAATTGATTAATAATTCCATCAAAAATAAAGGTAGCATTTGATATCGTAAAACTAATCCAGCAAAACTACTTTACCGGAGTTTGCATTAATTACAACATGTGGTCAGTTACATGGTCTCTCACGCGTGCTCTACGCATGTCATTATTATTTTTGTTACCGCTGACCACTACTGGTTATTCAAAAAGTCACTATCACTTGCCAGCCAGTCTGCCAGTCCAAAAATCGAGTTTGAAATGGCTTGCTTTTGTGAACACAGGTGGCCCATCACGATTGCGTCTGTTGCACAGTTATCAATATAAAATTTTCAACTGCGCATTACAGAAATCTACACAAAACTGAACGACTAAAATTATTTTAAAAAAATGATGATGTAATAATAAACTGAGGCTATAGTAAGATTCTTTATAAAAAGTTTATCAAGATATTATAAAATCCAATTATATATTTACATATAAAAACAGTTTATGACCCAAAGGCTTCCTTAAATGAATATGTTTTTAAATATTTTATAAAACTATATAATGTAGGACAGTTCCTTGTTTCCCTGGGTAAGCCATTCCATAATTTTGGTGCTGCACACGAGGGTAACAAGAGACTTAATATTACAATGATACAAAAAGTATACCGCTACTAGATCTTAAATTATACCTCTCAGTTTTCCTTACAGAGATAAGACTGCATAAATATGATGGCTCTAAACCATTAATAGCTTTATACGTAATAATTAATCATTTGAAATTGATGCAATATTTTACCGGCAACCAGTGTAAAGAACTAACTAGTGGCGTGATATGATTAAGTTTGCTAACTTGGAAAATCAACCGAGCGGCTGCCTTCTGAACACGCTGCAGCTTTTAAACAAGATAAGCCGGTGAACCATACAATAAGCTATTGCAGTAATCCAGTCTGCTTGTAATGAATGCATGAATAAATGTTTTCTTGTACTCTCTGCTTAGGTACTTCGAAATTTTTCTAATGTCGCAGGGCAGGCATTAGTGATATACACATACGTAGAGAGACATGAATCAAACTATACTCCTAAATTCTTTGCATGAGATGTTGGAGCAATATTCGTGCTACCAACTTTTACGTGATTAATATTAACTTTAGTAAGTTGCTGTTTGGTTCCTGTAAGCAGAAATTTTAGTCTTACCATTGTCATCATGAGCTTGTTTCTAGTTAGACTGCAAAATAGTCTCTTCCTTCTCCGGGAGATCGAGAATCATACGGGAAACTAAGAAGAGGAAATGGACGCGCGAACGTGAGCCAAAAAGGAATTGGGGCGAGTTCCCTTCAGCCATTCGCCCACTCTATCTATTGTTCAAACTTCATTATTTTCCTTGTTCTACGTCGCTCGTAAACCTTACAGGTTCTTCCCAAAATTATTGTCAACTTAGCATTATATCAAGATTAGAAGAAATATGTTACTACAATATTTAAAAATTAGTTTGACATGTAAAGGATCTAGATGCAATGTTGAAATCCATTTGTGCCAGACAATTTAAACAGATAAAGAACTAAAAGCTATTTAGAGAAACATTCTCTTGATTTTGACATTTAAATGAAGTTAGGTTAATCAAATTGTATATTTCGACATCTTATCGTTTTATTATCAACAGTAAACTGGTTCACAACTCACCTTGAGTATAATCTAAGCAGAAACAAAATAATCGCAACTTTTAAGTTTGTCAAGTTGTTTTTCTTTTCGCCAATTAAGAGGCTTTCCTCAATTATTTGAGCCACAGACAGAAATAAATTGATATGCTTTTGTATTTTCAGGTTGTTGCACGTATTGTTGATGGCAGCAGGTTTGACGAGTTTAAGGCAAAGTATGGTGAAACATTAGTAACGGGTAGGTTACAAAAGTCACCAATGAACCATTTAAGGTCATTGCCCTAAAATAGAACCTACATTCAGATTTTTTCCAAACTTTAACCATGTGTGGTTCACTATATGTAAACTGCAAAAATGAAATAAAAACAGGGGGTCACCGTGCTTGGTCTTCAGCAACGAAGCATTGAAATATGGTAATTTCTGCATGTTTGGACAAAAAGGACTATAATAAGCATTTGTCAAAAACAGGAATTTTTTTCTGAAAAGAACAGTTAACGGCTCATTTTATAGAATTTTTTTCTTGTTTATAAATCATTTTCAATGTGAAATCTGTTTGAAAACTATTCCTAACCAGTACTACTGAGATATTCAACAAAATAATCTAATTCCTTACCTCTGAAGGTAGACCAAAAGGTCCATTGGCTAGATATTAGGTGCAAAATTTGATATTTCTAACAATAGGATTTTCCTTACATTTTCACGGTAGTTAGCAAGAGATATTGTGGTTAGAAATCTGAAAAGAGAAAATAGGTTGACTGGGTTGGTTTGGTAAATATTTCACAAAGCAGTGGTAAATGGAGCTTCAAAACTGGTTTCTCCGCGAAGGGACTGGGGCGAGTCTTGTGAAAACACATTAATTTCCGCGCAAAATGCAAATTAAGAATTTTGTTGTTAGATGCAAGTCAGATTGAGTGATACTCAGTAGTTAGCTAGAAATGAGCGTAAAACTTTTATTTAGCCATTGAGCGCAGTAGAGTAGCACACTGCAAAACAGGGGAATAACCTTAAAGGGGGACTGAACCCTAAAATTAACTTTTCATTGTTTGAAAAGTTAGGCATAGTATAACAATAATGTGAAGTTTTTTTATGCTGTCCGCCGAGCAGTTCTAAAAAATTTTGCGGTGTTCAACTTATCAATAGAGAAAAATATCGCCCTGGGAACTCCTACAGTTACCATCTATATAACATTGTCCGGCTGCGTTACCAGCGTGGTTGGTTCTTGTGGTGTAGTGGTTAACACGTCGGACTAGTAAACCAAAAATGTGAGGTTCGATTCCCACCAAGGGCTATATATGTTATTTTTCTCTTATTTTTTTCTACATATCTACACACCGAACGCATTTCTATTAGATTTATCTACACATAATACCATATATCTGTACCAATAATTTACGGTGTTTAAGTTTCCAATAGAGAAAAATATCGCACTGGGAACTCCTACAGTTACATCTACATAACATTGTCCGGCTGCGTTACTAGCGTGGTTGGTCTTTGTGGTGTAGTGGTTAACACGTCGGACTAGTAAACCGAAGATGTGAGGTTCGATTCCCACCAAGGCTATATATGTTATTTTTCTCTTATTTCTTTCTACATATCTACACACCGAACGCATAAATTTCTATTAGATTTATCTACACATAATACCATATATCTGTACCAATAATTTACGGTGTTCAAGTTTCCAATAGAGAAAAATATCGCACTGGGAACTCCTACAGTTACATCTACATAACATTGTCCGGCTGCGTTACTAGCGTGGTTGGTCTTTGTGGTGTAGTGGTTAACACGTCGGATTAGTAAACCGAAGATGTGAGGTTCGATTCCCTTCGAGGGCTAAATATGTTATTTTTCTCTTATTTTTATGTTTTGTAACGAATAGACAGCATTTGATCGGCGGCTCAATATGTGATGCCAGCGGTTATTTTTGACGTAAGTTATGATATTAGGACGATTAAAATAAGGAATAATCATGGATACTGTGCGACTTTTGGTTGGGAATAAAGAAAAAATCTTCGCAAGACCTAAATTTTTCCAAGAAATATCAGAATGTCGAAGCAAACTATCGTATTTATGCTCTGAATATCGTAAGCTACGTCATATCACACCGCTGATAATCATATTTGCAGAGTTAATCTACTTCACAAATAGATTTAAACAAGAATAGGTTAGTTTAGGCATTCAGTTCCCCTTTAATTAGTAATGGGTAGGTTATAAAAATCTTCAAGTTCCTATTTGACAATTTTGTCATCCATGAACTTAAAATTTGAATTACCAAAGAAATAATTTGCATCTAATTATTCTTTTTAATCAAAAACTGTTTTGATCTGATAATACATTTTGACCGTGCGGTAGGGGACTGGTATCTCTAACGTAGCAGCAAGGGGACTGGTACTTCTTACGTAACAGCAGGGGACTGGTACCTCTGACGTAACAGCAGGGAACTGGTACCTCTGACGTAACAGCAGGGGACTGGTACCTCATACGTAGCAATAGGGGACTGGTACATTTGATGTAGCAGCAGGGGACTGGTACCTCTGACGTATGCGAAAGGGACTAGTATCTCTGCAGCAAGACGTCCTTCGCGTTATGCTTATGTCGCGGCTGTCCTCATTACGACATAAAACTCGTTATGGTTGTGCTTATGCTTATGTCGTAGTGAGGACCGGGCTTTACGTTGATAGCAGTGTTTTAAATCATAACAAATTAAAAGAAATTGTTATGTTGATATTATTGACATTCAACCTGAAGCTTCATAATTACCTTGTACTTATCACACCAGAATTTCTCAATTGAATTTATGCTCGGTCAAAGCACGAGCGGTCCCAAATTGTTTTAGTTGTATGTTCTAGAATTGAAAAATCGTAACAAGAATCGCGAAAAATTGTTTAGCATTTTTAACTTAGTGTTACTAAAAGGTCCTGTTTTTCACCTAAACTAGTACTAGCTATTGCTTAACTGCCAACGAGCAAGACAATTTATTTAATTTTGTAATATTTTAAATGTCTGTACGTATGTTGTTGTTTTTTCTGGCAAATAAATAAACTGAAACTGAAACAGAATTGAGTTGTGAAAGCGCTGAGAACTAGGTCTCTCATTGTACTATTTGGAAATACAGAAAAAATAAGCGAAATTATTTCGTTGTGTGCTTTTTTACTGTAACATTTTATTTTGCTAGCTAAATCCTTGTACGAGCCTAGTGGCCTATGACTCTTTGACTCCCACTGAATGGGACACTAATCCATCGCAGGATAGCTCCCAGCAGACGCTGGTACTCATTTACCTACCCTGGGAGGATGGAAAGCTGAGTTGGCTTAGATGGAAAAGAAGGTCACACAAATATTCAAATCTTGGCAAAGTGCCGGGATCGAACTGGGGACCTTGTGGTTGGAAAGCAGAGATCTTACCAACTGCGCCAACCACGTCCTCCCATTTTATTTTGCTCTTTAATTGAAATGTTTCTCTCTATTTACAAGTTTGTTCTATAAAATTTTATTGATGATTTAATTAGCTGCTGTTTCTTCACAGTTCTACCTTGACGTCACAAGGTTAACGCACTGTGATTGGTCCACTCATAGACAAAGGGTCTCTTTGGCATTACATCAGAAAATATTTTATTACTTACATGTATCTGGATTTTTTCCGCCTGCAAAGCACATTCACACATTCACTACTGCGTTATTTAGAAATTTTGTTAGTCTAATTAGTGAACCATAGCCATCCACTACAGGATCAGTTTCTACAACTATTATTACCAACAAGCCAGCCGAGTGAGGACGCGAGGCTGGCGAGGCGGCAGCATTATAGAGCCGTGCGAGATTGAGTACAGGCAGAAAAAATCTCAAGTGATTTGGAGAGATGTAAGTAATGTAATGCCAAAAGATCGTTTGTCTTCAAATAGACCAATCACAATGCTTTAACTTTGTGACGTTAGCAGCATGGTGAACAAACAACAGCTCTGTAATTTGATTCTTTTTATCAGTGACAATTTATAAAACAAGAATATCGTTTTAAAAAGAGAAACATTTCGATATGCAAAAGTGTGTATGTTAGAATGACTTTCACACGTAAGGCGTACACTGATATATTTTAGTTTATATTTGTTTCCAAATAGTAAAACGAGGGTAGTATAAAACTTAATTTTAGTTGGTCTTTAAGGGTGACCGGTCATGAATTTCTTGCAGGTTTTGCTCGTATTCACGGATATCCTGTAGGAATAATTGGCAACAACGGTGTTCTTTTTTCTGAATCAGCCTTGAAAGGAACTCATTTTATACAGTTATGCTGCCAGAGAAAAATACCTTTACTATTCTTACAAAATATCACGGGTAAGGCATCAATTTTACCTTGAATTATATAGAAAACCAACGGTAGTCATTTTGTCATAAGATATGTTTTCTAGTACTAGTTGCTGCTGCGAGGAAGGTAGTGCTGCCGGCTTAGTTTTTCGGTTTACTTAGTGTTTATCCTTTTAAAAATGTTTGCTCATCGGAATTGACGACTGGGTGTGCAATATTTTGCACATACCGTAAACTGTCTGTAAATTTGGGTTTATAAAT
This sequence comes from Zoanthus pulchellus, assembly GCA_027575285.2. NCBI lineage: Eukaryota > Metazoa > Cnidaria > Anthozoa > Zoantharia > Zoanthidae > Zoanthus > Zoanthus pulchellus. Next base: position 3,700 of record JAOBRB020410019.1, on the reverse strand, counting down.
CGTAGATCGATACATCGTATCTGATTTGCAACAGGACTTTGTCAAGTATTTTGATCTTCCTTAACTTTGCCCACTGCTTTCCTCTGGACTCATTTGCAAAATTTAGATTATTTTAGTAACAACTTCCTTTAGCGAAACCAATGAAATTGAATAAAAACACACTTCCTCGTGGTTAAAAACGTTTTTTCCGTGGTAAAATGCATGTGATTTTATAACTGGGAAGCCTAGGCCCTTTAGAAAAGAAAATGTCGACCTATGATTGGCTCCGAACAGTACACGAAGTACAAGCCGAAGTTAACCCGAAAAATAAACCCGCACAACAGGACCAAATCTGAAACGGTAGCTGCGATTAGATTCTGGTCTGGCCCCAGCAATAAGACGCTCTAGAAACGCTCACAAGGCCTCCTAAATAAACTTTGTGTCTCGACATGTCGCAAGGAACTGTGGGATACATACTTTGTCAGGACGACAAAGACGGAAAACAATTATTTTATAACAAAAACTAGCACAGTAATTGTTCTGGTTAGAAAGTCTAAAGCCTCTGTCAAACTGTCTCAACATTTCATCCAACACGAACAGGTCGATCAGTTGGCATAGTGGTCATCGATTGTGCCTCCCAGCTGTACGACCCGGGATCGATTCCTGGTTTCCGCATGTGTGCTGAAATTTGTCGATTGCAGTCTGACTCCGAGTGTTTTTCTCCGGGTACTCCGGTTTTCCTCCCTCTGCAAGGTCGACTTTCACGCCAAGATCTGAGCTGTCGAGCGATTAAACATTAGCCTCTGGCTAGGAAGAATGGGCAACCACTTCCTTCGCAGTTGACGTTAAAATAAAGTATCTTTATTTATTTATTTATTTTTTTATTTATTTATTTGTTTATTTATTTATTTATTTATTTATTTATTTATTTATTTATTTATTTATTTATTTATTTATTTATGTATTTATTTGTTTGTTTGGTTTGTTTGTTTGTTTATTTATTTATTATTTATTTATCAACGCACGATTGGGACAACCTTGTCCCGAAATCGACTCAACATTTTTATTGTCTAAAACATTTTGCATTGCTGTTGTGTTCATTTGAAAGACACGGCAAAAGTCTTGGTAAGCACGCGGATTATGAAGGTTTAATACTTTTAAAGTCTTTGAAAAGCGAATTATTTATTTATTTATTTATTTATTTATTTATTTATTTATTTATTTATTTATTTATTTATCCGACCTCATACGATACGAATCTTAGTGAAAGTGATGGAACATCAAGTGCACACCGACAACACACAAAACTGGCATTGTGGAGATGAGACTAGCTATATTCATTTATATTGTGTTTTACTGACCATTTAGCTGTTAACTCTGAACAAAATAGATAAAAAAAATCTTATTAAGTCAACTACATTTAACAAGTTCGCTTCTTGGTCTAAGAATTGTCATCTTCGGTCTCCTATCGTCGAATTGCTCATCGTGTTGCTGTATAAGTTTTACATAATCTCCGAGTTTTAAGCCAAAGCAAGTAAACTAGTTTACAATTCGTGTAAGTTTTGACATGCTTTACAACCCATTTATTTGTAGGAATCACGGCCTGAAAATTGGAAGATTTCATCAAAAATGCAGAACTTAATCACAATAGTCTATTTTCTCATTGCAGATGCCGCTAACTTTAATGACAGCAGATTCAGTTTTTGCAGTGATAGCCTCGTTTTGTTGTTTAACACTCAAAAGAGCGAGAAGTCACACCTTCAACAATACACATAGTTGCATGTAGTGTAAAACTACGTTGGTGTTTAGGAACATTTCACTTCATATTGAGGCTAACAATGTAAAAACTGAGCCGTTGTCATTGAGGTTAACGGCATCTGTAATGCGAAAATAGTCTACTGTGGGTTATAGCTAGTCGCGGTGGGTTAACTGTTTATTACTGTTATTATGCACAGAAGCAATGTTGTACAAGCGATGGTTTACTACATTTGTTTTTTTGTATTATATCTTATGACTGTTGTAATATGACGCATTAATGTTTCTATAACAAAGTTCGCAAATGAACTTAAACTGTTATCTTGCAGGTTTTATGGTTGGTAAAGATTATGAAGCGGGAGGGATTGCCAAAAATGGCGCCAAAATGGTGACAGCCGTGTCTTGTGCTAAAGTCCCGAAAATTACAGTCATCATTGGTGGTAGTTTCGGTGCTGGAAATTATGGGATGTGCGGCCGTGCATACGGGTACGTTCAATTTTAAGATATTTGTAAAAACGTTTTTTAATCGTTTTTGTAGCTACAGTTGATATCAACGGTAGTTAATATGCCATGGAAGCGGTTTACCTCTGAATTCTAACCCTTCCACTCCCAGTTGCATTGCTCAATTCTTTCAAATGGTTCCCATACGTTTCATTGAGCAAGCTAGAGAGAATTTTACTTTAAATCTTCTGTAGTTTGCTTTGACCAATTCTTAGTTTCTCATTGCCAAATGTTTTATTTTGTATGTGTTATGTTAGGAGAACTTTGGTGTTGATAACCGACTGGGACTTAAAGGGTTAATATATTTAACTTTTTGTGCTGACAAAGGGTTATCATACATTTTAAGCGTAGGAAAACTAACAGAAACTAGACGCCTACAGGTTTACTCGGGCTACCTAGATTTCCTTGGCATGTTAAAGAAACTAAGAAATGCAAGAAATCATTCAATGTCAAAAAAAAAATTCAAGAAAATCTCCTATATATCAGTCATTGTCAATTAGAAGTTTACAAAACATCAAGAACTATTTTCCAATCATAAAATTAATCCTCAAGATCATTAATCCTCGCGTTCTGTAAAACGTTTGCAAACGTACGTTTAAGACCTTTTTCATGGTTGAAGGAATCTTGATTTTAATTTCATGAAAATTGACAGCTCGGTCTAATACGAGTTTAATTATAAAAGGTATTTCTTTCATAAACTGGGGTTGTAAAAATGTAAAATACTTAGAAAAAACAAAGAAATAAAACAAAAATAAGCTTTAATGTTTGATGGTGAACTTTGTTAACGTCAAGTTCATATAGATATTGCCAAATTTTATAGACTGAGTTGATCTAACTATTTACAAGTCGAAAAAAAAAACACATATATTAGCAGGAAGAATAATGTTTAGGGCAAATTAAATTTAACTGCGCAAGAAAGCGGCGATATGGATGTGAAGACCAAGTTATGCAACATATGTCAGCTCTACGACAACAAACACGTATGATACAAGTAGCTCATCGTTAACTGACTAAACTTGTTTTTGCCTATGGCAATACACAACAATCCTCCCAGCCTTTGTAAATAATTGCGGTAATTGCAAGGAAAAATAATCTCATTTTGACGTCGTATTTTAAAACTCATCCCGTATTGAATACACGGATCGGATATGAAGCGAGTTGACTTGAACAATCGCCATGTCCATTAATTTGTTTGTACTTTGACCGTCTGAGCAAGAAGTTCATAGGACAACATTTTCTAGAAAACTTGAAAAAACTGTTTAAAACTCTTCAATTCTCGGTCTGTACAAAGCTTCGTTTGAAAATCTTGTGCGTAGCCTTTTCATCAAAGCTATACGCAAGGACTTCTGGGTAATTTTTCTAAACGCGACATGAAAGATAGATATTTAACAACTAGACGCGTATACACGCGTTTACTCGGGCTACATAATGCTTGGATTCATAATTATGTTCTAAATTTTATTTA